>VXBT01007527.1:712001-802088 GCA_013400235.1 Oriolus oriolus
GCAGCCCCGGCCGGGGCAGCCCCGGAGCCCCGCGGCCCCGCTCCGGGGGAGCGCGGCCAGGGCCGTGCCCCCTCCCAGCCCCCGCCGAACTCCCGGTCGGCTGCTCCCGGGAAGGGAAGACGCGCATTAACGCGACAACTTTCCTTCTACTCCCTAATTTTGGGGGAAGGAGAGGAGAAACGCCAGCTGGGTTTGTTTTGGAGGTTGCTTCCGGTAAAACGAAAAATGAACTTAGAGTATAATTTTTCATGGTGTGTTTTTTCTTTTTCTCCCTTTTTTTTTTTAAATTTGTGTGTGTGTGTGTGTGTTTTGTTATTGCCTCGGAGTACGGGTGGCTCTGGATTTGAATTCAATCCCTACTTTTACATAGCTGGCTGGAGCTGGCAGCGCTGTTTCATAATGTAGGGGCTGAGGTCAGTGGTATTCTTGGCAAGTCCCTGCTCTCCAAAGTAGGGTGAAATCCTTACACAATGGCACCAGGCAGGAATTTTTTAGATACCTGCGCCGGGCTCCTGGAGCCCTCTTTGTCAGAGGAGTGTGCGAGTTGAAGCTGTTTGTAAGCGTAGTTGCGCTTAGAGAGGCTGAGAAAGGTTAAGCTGGGGACTGGAGTGCGTACGGAAACATTTTGACTTAACATGACCTGAAAAACAACTAAACTGAATGAGTTCCTTCTGCTCCCGAACGGTTGCTGCAGTGGCTGCTGCTGCCAACTGTCCAAAGACTAATAAGCTTTACACTGATCCCCACATCAAGCCGCGGTTCAATAGCTAATGATACAACGAGTTACTTTGCTTGGAGTTGTAATGCCATCTGTCCTATTTTCTAAAGGCTTGTCTTGCTCTCTGAGCAGTCACTGTGTTCGGGTTTTGGGGAAGAGATGCTGTTCCTGATTGTTTTGGCAGGCGTCTGACTGGCTGGTGATGATTTCAAATTGGGGCAAAGAGGAAACCTTGACTTTCGGTCAGCACCCATAAGTCATTCCTCCTACTACAGATACGTCATTGTGGTAGTGTTATTTTTATCCCCATGCTCATGGAATATGTGTGAGAAAAGAAAACTTCTCATGGAAAAACATACTGACTGCATAGGCATCGTATGTGGTGTGCCTTTTTGGCAACTCTTTTTTTTTTTTCCCTTTTTTTTTTTTAAAAAAAAAAGGAAGCTGCTTCTGGAACATGTTTTTGTGGTGCTAAACTTGTTTCTCTGTCCTTGTTTGACCTTTTCCAAATGTCTGTTTGCCTTCAGTGCTGGACCCAGCCCTTCAGTGTGTTGTGAAAGCTGAAGGAGGCTGAGTCCTCTCTCCTGGGGAAGACACTCTCCGCAAACTTGTAGCGAGGTCACTTGCGTTGGTAGAGGGTGGTGGATTCCAGCTGGGGGAGCCTACCAGCAGTGTCCAGCCTCAGCACGTGCTTATCGAAGCATGGTGGGGTGCTCAGGAGTGATGCTGGCAGATGCTCAGAAACCAGTGGGTCAGGCTGTGGGGCCACCAGGCTGGGCTTGGGGGATGACGCTTCCCGTGTGGCACGATCTGTGCCATGTGGACTGTTACGCTTTCTCATGTCCTTGCCAGTTGGCCTTGCTGTCTAGAAGGGATAATAAAGAATCACATAAAGGTAGAAAGTAAGAAGTGACGCAGTGAAAAATCCAGCCCGAATGCAGGGATAAAGCCCATGTGAAGGGCACGGAGCAGAGAGCTAATTTGGGAACACCAGGGCTGCGTTAATGCTGTAAAACTTCCCGAATCAGCATACTGGCAGCCTGCTGTGGCAATCGCCACAGGAAAAGAAGCCCACCCTTAAATCCACGAAATGGACACTGGCCCAAAATAATCCACAAATAAAGCCAAATTTGTGGGAAATCTAATGTGTTGTTAGCGCTGGAAGTACTTGAAACTGGTGGTCAGATGTGCCCTCCTGTTGCTGCTGGGGAGACTGGGCTTGCAGCGGAAAACTTGGTGTTTTTGTAAATGGCTTGTGTTGAATTGTTTGGGTTAGTTTTCCAATGCTGGTTCTCTGTTCAGGAAGTTTGATTTTATTTTACAGCAGTATTGGAATTTGAAAGAAATATGCTTATGCATATCATCTTTCATCATTAAGTAAAAAGGGAAAAAAAATATATAGAAAGGTACAAAGACCTTGTTTTTCCTTCTTCCCTCAAAGTAACTTTTTATTGTCTCTTTGCTTGTATTTTCCTGTCCTTGCTATGCTATCTCTAAAAGATAGCTACTTAATTTTGGCTTTTGGGAAGTCATAAGGCTTCTTTAAAGTCGAGAGAGAGTTGGAAAGAGAAAATATATTTATCATATTCATGTCAGTACAGGAAATAGCAAGAGAAGTATGTTAGTAGCATATTTGCTTCTTACTTATGTTAACAAACTCTTTGGGGCTCAGCTTCTCCCAAATCATGATGAGGTAAATATCTGTTTGATGTTACTATTCACCCTGGATTGTCAGGGTGCAAGTTTGGCACCATGCCTTCACTGCAGGCTCAGAGGAGAGGAGTGACAGAATGATAGCCAGTATGTACAACTTGGAGAAGTAGGTCTGATAAACAGTGTTGGAGAAAGCAAAATTAACTTGGCATGAACTTCTGTAGTGCAAAAATCTCTTGGTAATTTTGGACTGGACTGATTTTCTTTTCTTGGAGGCAAACAGTGTATTCTGCAATTGCTTTTGTAAATTCGTAACTTTATATCTCTTTGGTATATCCTCCTATTCCTGAATTTTGTGAATCGCAACTCAATATTATGTTGGCTAAGGAAAATGAAAAATAAAAGAATATATATGTGGCCTGTACTTTAACTTGCCTGTTGTGTAACTCTCCTCTTTAATTGCTGTATTAAACTGTTCATTTTCTCTTTGAAGACATGAACTAGGAAGTTAATTTAACTGCTTTGGGGAATCTAACTTTTAAATGTTCATAAATTACAAATGGTTTTATGCCCTTAAGCTGTGAGTAATAGCAATCTGGTTTTTTTTCTCTCCTAAGGTCCTCTTGCGTGGACTGTTATAGCTTTAAGTCTTTGCAAAACAAATTCTTTCTGGCATCATAGGCCATTTTAGAAAGCGTGCAGTTTTATGGTGGTGTAGCTTGGTCTGAAAAAATAGGGCTGCTTTTGTTTTCAAACCAGAGAAACTGAGCCTTAATCTTTCCTTATCCTAACGACTCGTTTGCATGGCATGGTATGTGAATAGCTAGTTACTTCAGAAACCCTGCATACTGTCCACTGTTTTCATGCCACGTAGTGACGTCTGCAGCAAGAAATTTTTTGAATGTGTGCCTTATATATGTTAGATGCCTAAGGTTTGCTTCTGGAAACTGCCGGTGTGGTACGTGAAGGCAGTTCAATACAGCAGGAACGGAGAGCAGAGATGTAACAGCATCGGACCACGTCTTCAGGGCGGAGGGGAGAACTGTACAGTGGCCCTCAGTTTGATACTAATGCGTCATTTAATGTCAGATGACATCTAAACAGGATGCTGTTGTTAATCAGATACTCCCTTCTTGAACACTTGAGAGGAACAATGGTTTAATTATAGGATGTACCTATGCTTTTTCCAAATAAACTTTCAGCTTGTTCCCCAGTTGTGTTATTTTTATGCTTGTAACCAGTGATAGCATGATTGTGTGCAATCTTCAGATAAGCCAGAAATGAACATTTCCTTCTTGCTGTAGTGATCTCCTAACAAATAAATACAAGGCTGCGTAGTTTAATGGGATCAGAGAAACTAAGCGTTTTATATGTGAGTCTAGCAAAAGCATATTTAGTGTTTAAATTCGGGCTGATCATGTGTCTGTATATCAAATACACTAGAAGACTAAAATTATCCTTTTCAAAAGAGCTTATTTGGGGCTTCTTTAATTTGAAAAACAAAAATATTTTGGAGCTTGAGTTTTGCTTTCAGATGTTCTTCACTGTCAGCATGCTACCATGTTGCCATCTTTTTGAGGTGAGCATTTACAGAGGAGGATAACCCCTGTTATCAGGCTGCTAACAGCAGTATAATGCTGAGAACTGATTCAGTTGCTAAATTCTCCTGCTGGTTCTTGGTAGCCCTGAGAAGCTAAGGAGTGTGACAGCTGATGCCTGGTATTTGGCTGTACTGCACTGGTGTAGTGATCTTTCCATAATGCTCAGGGCTTTGTAATGTGGTTATTCAGGAATAGCCTTGCTTTGCAAGGCTTGGCATTCTGTTTCTTTCTGGGGAGCTCATTTGGCCAACAAAATTAGATTCCTAACTGCGCTTCCCATGGTGGTGTTCAGGCTTTCTGCTGACTGCAGTGACTAATCCTGAAGTGGGGTCATGAGCCTGTTACGTTTTGTGTGAACGTTGGGACCATTGTAAGTAACGCAGCTGAATGAAGAAAGGTTGTTGGTCGTTCTTGATCTGGGCTTCTTTCTTGCTCAGCAGTGGGCTTCAACTAGAATTGCCATCATAAATTCAGCTATAAGGGTAGTTGGTCTGAACAAAAAAACCCAAACCTCTAGACGATGTAGGGTTTTGGAAACTTGTTCAAAATATTTAACATCCCCTGAGTGTGTCTGAAAAACTGTAAGTTAAGTGGTGTCTTGTGGTGTCTCTTGGGCTGTAAGTAGGGGAGGTGGATACAGATGAAACAGAAGTTCCAATAGACACCTTTAACCACAGCGATTTTTCCTGCTGTGTTTCAGCACTTAACTGGGAGCATAAAAACCAAAGGAACTATTGGGAAAAAGTGAGACCTTTACCGGACAAAGCAAATAATGTATTTGTTTAGTACAGAAATAATACCAGAGAATGTGTATTTGGAAATAAGTGTACATTTTTTTTCTCTTAATGTTTTTCTCAAGCTAGTATTAGTATGCAGCATTATTTCATGCCCTACAAACTTACTTGTATGAATATATCTTTCTGTGGCTGATAAGTAAAGCTGAAAATCCTTGCATAGCTCAGATTTTCTTGTGAACTCTCTAATCTCAGTCTGTTGTAACAGCCGTGGAATGTTTGATTCTGAACTTCCACTGTCAATTTTCATGTCATTTTCAAAACTAAGGGTATGTACTGCAGTGGGCTGCTTAGTATTCTGTTTGTTTTGAAAGTGTGTGTTTATTTCCCAGTCTTTCTAATTGGGGAGTGTGTGTGTGTGTGTGTGTTTGCATTTCCCCGTAGTCATTCCTATCTTCATGGCCAAGAGCTTTGAGTATTTAATTTTTAGTTCCTTTTGCAGTAGTCCTCCCCTGTCACAGGGCTAGTACTTTCAGCATTTGTAGATTTCTGTATCTTTTTATAATACGAGTTTTGCCAACGCTTGCAAAGACCTCTGTATGATCAGGAAGCTTTCACCTATAGCATAGGAATAGCTGAGTTGAAGCCTTATCCTAAACACTTGTGTGCTTTCTCATTGCATCAGAAGATTGCAGCTGGGTTAGCTGTATGTATCCGAGCCGGTTTGAAACTGGGAAAGTGAGGGTTTAACTGTAGCGCCGATAAGCTCTGTGTAATTTCCTACTTGATTAATTATCTGTTTGGTAGAGTTTGCTTTTGATTTCTGCCCTGCAGTGGCTGCAGAAGTGTTTGCCCTGCGTTCGGGCTGAGTGTGTTCCTGTGAGCATGTTTTTGTCAGCCTCTGTGGACACAGTCTCCTTCCTGCACTTAAAAACTGGGAGCCTTTCCGTGGCATGCTTGCCCAGGAAATTTACTGAAGTGAGCAGTGCTGGGCCCAGAGCCCAGGGATCTTCTACTCAGTCCAAGCTCGTTTTGTCCACTTGCCTCCTGAGGTGCAGCTCAGACATCAGAGCATGTGTCTGTGCCCTCTGTGATGCCAGAGAGCTGGCACCCTCCTGCCCACCCTCACCCACCCACTGGTGCGTGGGGTGTAGCCAGTGCTGCTGCTGGGGAGGCTTTGGCTGAGGAGGATCATTGTAAAGCAAGACTGCTTGCCGTGGATGGGCTTGCTCTTCTGCCAAAATCAGTAACGAGCAAAATCATCTGTTGGACTTCTGAGACCGAAAGGACTGATAGCTCTTTTCGTGTCTTGGGTGTAACAGTGTAGGTCAGCAAAAGTAAAGGACACACAAGCATTTTCCCAAGATCGTGTTTTTCTTTAGTAAGAGGTTGGAGTCTTCTGTGGGTTATCTGTTTATTCACAGAGAACCCTTGGTACCTGAGCAAAAAAAAAAAAGATAATTTAAATGTAACCTCTAAAGATGATTCATTTATTTTACGCTTATTACAATATACCTTAGCTAAGGTTTTTTTGCAAAGTTACTGTTTCTTGAAATCCATTGTTTTAAAAAGCCTGTATGCTTAAAAGTTTTTACAAGTCTATGTTTATGCAAATTACTGAGTAGTAACCACTAGTAGCAGCTATTCATTCCGTTGAATTACTGATCTGATTTTAATATTTTTTCTCTAAATCAGAATGTTGCTACTTAATCTGTTAGCATGTTTCAAGAATAACTATATGTGCACTGAACAGTCATTGTAAGAACGTTGACTTCCTCATTGAGGGTTTTTTGTATCCTCATGAGAAAATATATTTTGGCTTGTGTTTTGGGAACTTTCCCACAGTAGGAGATCTAATTTTTGCGAGGTATTGTTTGGGAATTCAAAAGGAGCGCTGGCAGAAAGATAGCTCCACAAAGATGCTTTGTGAAGGGCAGCTGAGCCTGCGCGCCTTGTTTGCTGCAGCCAGTGTTGCAGATTTAATTTGCTGGGTATATTTTGCAAGAAGGGATGTATTTGAATAAGTCTCAAAATGGAAGTGGTGCTCTGCACCCCTTTTTTTGAAGTTGGTGAAGTTGACCACTTTTCTTGAAAAGGGAGAGAGAGGAGCCCTACTGCAGTGCTTTTCTTACAGCTTTGTTTGCAGTTAAAATTAGCTATTTGTTCTCTCTGGGTATCTCTGTTACGCCCAGAGAGCTGTAGATGTGTTTCTTTGTGTGCCTCTGTCTTGTCTGACCTGAGTAAGAGTAATTAAATATTTGATTTAGAGCAGTTCTAAGGAATTCTAGTCAACAATAAAGAGCAGCATGTGTATCATTACCTGAGGAAAACACTGAAGGAATAAGAAAAGATTAAAATATTTAAATGTTTTTAGAGGGAGGGGAAAAGAGCGCATGAGTTGGCTTATCAGCACTGATAAATATTGAAGGAATATTCTGATATTAGTGTTTCTGTGGACAGCATGATTTTCCTATTTTTCTCTTATTTGTGTATATTCAGCTAAACACGAAGAACACAATGAAACCGTGTCTGGTACCAGTGTAAATTACCTGGGAATGGGTATTAAGTTTCACGGGAGACACATTCGTGGAGCATGCCTGTTGTTGACTATCTTTACCAGGCTGTTTGTTTCTGTTTGCTTGCTTTTTGTGTGTCTTAAAGTTAAAATAAACTATGCTTAGTTTATAAAAACATTTATTGCATAGTTGTTTTTGATTTCTGAAAGGGAAGGTGGTTCCTGTTCCCTGTGGATTGTTTGTTTAGTAGTGTGTTGTTTTGTTTTGGGTGTTTTGTTTTTTTTAGTTTGTATTTGCAGTTCTGTATTTTTAGGGATACTGGTCTCCCATCTTTATTTTACTTTTACTGTAACTGGGAAAGAAAACATTGATATAGCCTTTTCCATCTGAAATTAGTCATTCACACTTTTTGCCCTGTTACACAAAAAATAACTCAAAATGTAGAGGGTGAGAAAGAATGTTACACAAATGTGGTTTGTAAGCAGTTGGTGGGAAAACAAAGCTGTACCACCGATATCTGCCTGAGGTTTGACTTGCTGAAACCAAAGGCTAAATCTTTTGTGGTACATTGTATTTCTTTAGCAGCAAAGCTAGTTGTAGTGGGTTGATGCTGGATAGATGCCAAGCACCCACCAAAGCCGCTCACTCACTTTGTTTCCCATGCTGATGTCCCCTGCTGCCTCATTCCTGCCCATCCAGCTGTTTGTGATGCTGCAATATACACAGGATAGGTGGTACGATCTTGTTAGCTGAACAGAAGAAAAGGAACTTGCCGCTGAGAGATAGTGTAGTAGGGTTTTTGCTTTCTAAAATTTAAGTGACTCAGTCTGGATTAGGTTGTGGCTTCAGATGTTTGTGTTGGTGCAGCTGAAGGTGTGAAGACCTATACTACAAGAGATTGAAAATAAATGCTTATGGCTGTGTGCAGGAACCTCTGAAATAGCTTAACCTCTCCCAGAGAGTAGATGGTGCTCCATTTTCAAACACTGTCTACAAATATAAAATAAAGTAACCTGGATGTAATATTATGACATTATTTATTCTTGATGATTTCCTAAAATGAGAAATCTTTTTAAACTTATGGGGCATGTGTGCGAGATGCTTCTTGAGCGAGATCTTCCATTTTTGTTTGTTCTGAGGATTAACATCAAAGGAAACTTTTGTAGCAAGTCTCTTGCTCTAAGTTTTTTTCCCCAGTGGAATATAGCACTGGGGAAAGAAGCTTCTATGGTAAGAAGCTTGGGTAGTAATGCTGCCTTTGCATGTGCTGATGTGGGTGGATGAGATGCTAGGGCCTGGGAGGATTTTTTTGTGTTGTTGTACTGAATCTTGTCTGTATTTACATTGGTTTGTTGTATGGTACTTGAAAATTGGATGCTGGTGGGCTCTCTTCCTGGGACCGAAACAAAGAAGTGGCAATTTTATTGGCATGCAAGTCAAGAGATGTACGCGTTTTTCCATTTGGTATGTGAAGTCTATTGGGACACCCCTAAAATATGCATCCTCTACTGTTTTTGATTCAGAGGTAAGTGCTTAATCTTGTCAGGAAGCCATTCCCTCGTCCGCACAGAACATTTCCTTAGAATACATGACCTTGCAGAAATCAGTTACACACTGCATCATGTGAGTAGCCAGTGCTAATTTGAATGGTTCTGTGGAGTTTTGCTATTTGTCAAGTAACATATTAGAATACACAGCATACGTGGTAGTATATATTTAGATACATTTTGAACTGAGAGAGAGAGAGGCTTGTCTGTGCAGTATTACAGACTTCTTCTGTCCCTTGCCAGTGGTGCTGTGGGTGTTCAAAGTGACTTCCCTCGCCAGTGCTATAGGACAGGCAGGCACTGCCAGAACACAGCACCCCATCGCTGACTTCTACTTGAAGTAGTTTGAAGGTGCCATGGCTGTAGTAACAAAAAAGATGGACTTTGGTTTAAATAGCTGTGTCAATATTTCAAAGTTGTGTATTTTATTTTGTTTATGTAAGATGGTACTTCATGTTGAAATAGCTTTGAACTTTATATGCTATCAACTGCGAAAGTGACAACAACAAAACAACAAAATAGTTGTTCTTGTCTCTTGATCTCAACCCATGATCTTTACCTTTTGTGCCTCCAATTCCCCTTTCCATCCTGCCACAGGGTAAGGGAAGGGGAGAGTGAGTGAGCGCCATGTGCTTTGGAATGTTTCTGTGAGAACACTAAATTGGGAAACATAGGAGTTGTGCCTGTGGAATTCTTCCTCAGCTGTGGAGGAACCACAGTCTCCAAAAAGTCAAAAACTGGAAGAAAAAAGCAGGTGCTAGGTGCTGCTGAAGCAGAACATGTGCAAAGGTGTTTAACATGGTTGGGCTTTTATCCCAGTTGCTAAATTCATAACAAGATGCTGAAAGCTGAAGTGATGTAGTTGATCTTGACGCATTTTGTGATTTCCTGTTGAGGGTGGCTAATAACCAGCAGTTTCACCAATGAAGGCAGTAAGCGGCCCATCGATTGAAATTGTATTATCTTAAGAAAAACAGTAAGTGGGAGTGTAGTTCATGGATGATGCTCTGAGTATGAAACAAGAAATAATATTTTGCACTGGTTAATGATGAGTGGTGTTCAAGTGGTGTCCCCCTCTAAACTTGATCAGTGCAGTGACTAAATAGCTTGAATATATTCGCTGCTGAGGAGCTGGTGTGCAGATGGTAAACACTCCCAGAGAGGCAGTTTTCACTCTGAGTTACAGGAAAGTAGTTGTGAGGGTCTCCGTCTGAGTTGCATTTTGCGTTCTCTGTTGATCCTATGGTACACGTGGATACGTAGTGCATCCAATTTGTTGGGGGTCTTCAGTGGATTTGTCACAAATTTATACAAAGCAGAAAAGGTCAGACCTCTGTGTGAATGGCCCTCAGTGGTCTGAGCTGAGGACTGAAGCATTTCACATGTGCCATAGATAGGGAAACACAAGTGGCTCCGCCAGCTACATGCTGACCAGGAACAGGCGCTTGCTGGAACGAGGGTAATTGGGTTTCCGTCCTTGTCACAGCTCCTCTGCTACTGCTGAAAGCTGCTAATTAGCGCCAGTGCCTTGTTTTAATTCAAGATGACTTAGTTGGAAGATGCCAGCTCCTTGGTCGTAGGCCACTGAACAACTGTCAGATGGCAGCACAATTCCAGCTCAGCTGTTAAAAATGGCTTGAGGTAACAGTGCCAAGGGAAGGATGATAGTTGTTGTAGGTGTTTGCCAAGGTGGAAGAGAGGACTATATTCCATCTCTGTATTTTAGACAGCCTATTTTTTTAGTGCTATTAGCTTGTGTTTTACCAGACTGAGTTGATGGATAGCTGGTCTCCACTAGTCCTAAATCCTCTTTAAGACACTTGTACAACTCTTTAATTTAAGATGACTTTTAGAGGAATATGACTTTCGTAGTTAAAAAACTTCTAGACTATGGGATATTGCTGGAAAATGTGATTGACGCAATGCGTGACACGATGGTGTAGAAACGCTCTGTCAGCTTTGTAAAACGGCTCTGAGAACCCACAGCAAAGAAAATTGAGTTTTGGGATAGGTTACTTATTTTTGAAGTATGTTTCTGAATGCCCAGGCAAATTATGAGTCCTTCTCATACTCATTCTTTGTATCTAGCCTTGTGCTGTGGTTTAACCTCTGTTTTATTAACTTGATGTCCTGTAGTTTCTCCCTTTCCAAACCCCTTGAAGTGCTTCTTTGAATTTTGTGCCTTAGTCATCACTTCAGGTATTTTTCTTACTAGGTGAGCACTTAGAGCAGGGTGATTTCGCTAATAATTTATTTCACATTTATTTATTTCTGAGTGGGAAAGAAACTCCCCTTTATTTATAAATTGCAATACAAGTTTTTTCACTTCTGAAACAAATTGTACTAATACTTTGAGTCTGTCGTCATCGGAATTGTCATATGTCGGATTCCTGCCTTGACCAGGCTGATAAGCAAACATTGCTGTTTAAGGTCAGATGTTCTTAAGTGAATGCATATTTTATGTGAATTTAAAAGTGAAGAGAAAATAATGGCACTTTCTTACAATCCATCTTGGCGTGATAGTAAACGAACATTTAGCCATGACGAAAGTAACACAGTTTATAGTGACAGAACCTACATAAATCCAGTTGGATTTGCTGTTGACATTGGCCCACGTTCCAGCAGGCGAGTTACCTTACATTTCTTTTGAACAAAGGAGGTCTGTCTGAAACAGGTGCTCTAATGGTTACCCCGGCCTTCATAAATAGCTTTTAGGTGAAGTATTACTTCTGTTAACCATGAGTAACTTCACAAGGCACCTTGGTTTATTGCATGAGGTTTCCATTTTATATTAAAAAAAACCCCCATGGCCACAGCTTTGTGGTGTTTGGTGCCTCATACATTGCTGTTTATTTTTAGAGCACACTTATCACAATTTGTCAGCCAAATATTGGCCTGTCTCCTCTGCTATTAGATAGCTGCTGAAATGCCATTCTCAAGATAACTTTACCTACCCTGGTTGTTCCAGGGTAATCTTAGTTTCAAAAGGAAATAATCTAAAACTTGCCACCTCTGCAAAACACATAAAATAGTAGAAGACGTGCTTATTAAGTTTTGCTACCATATCCTAGTGTGTTAGACTTAATGTGACAAAATGGTTTTGAGAGTCTGTGGTAAGTTGCCTGAGTGTGTTGAAAGGCTTGAATGTTACTTAGGAGCACTGGTGAAGAATATTTCTAAATTGGTTGTAAAATGAGCCAGGAGATAATGAAGAAAAAGCTGGGCCAGTATCTAGGCGGGTAAGACATGGCTACTTGCACACTGTGCATTGCTTCAAGAGAACCGTGTCACAATTTCTTTTAAGGAGAAAGAAAAGTTCTGCTTTAAACAAGTGACATTTGATACCTTACTTGATTTCTTTTCCTGTTTCTTCTATTTATAGATGTCTTCAGTTTGGGATTTATCTGAAAGCTAAGGTCAGGAAGTGCCTTCCTTCAAAAATGCTACTTGTTGTGGTTTTCTGGCATGTCCTCTCCCCTCTCCTTCCCAAAAGGAACTGTACAGAAAGTATTTTTCCACAATGAAACACAGATCCTCAGCTCTGCAGTATCATGCTGTGACTCTGGCACACAGTGGTTCACCTCCAAAAATGAAACTTTAAAAAATCATCTCTTGGTGTCCACAACAGTTACATTACAGATTAAACTGCAAAGGACAGTAACCACTTCAGTTTCAATTATTTCTCATTTTGATAGAGTCTACATGTGGAATGGGATGTGGAGGCAGAGGAACATAGGCTGTATCCTATTTGGTAGGACTTAATTCCCATGTAGATTTTCAGATGACCTTAATGATTTTGTTTTGCATAGGGATACATTTATACTTGGGGGAGATGCTGTTCCATGCTTCTCTACCAACCATGTAAGGTCATGGAAGATCTGAAATATGAAAGGTCTCTCCCACCTTGGAGGTCATGATAATAACAAGCAAATGATCATTAAACACATACCTTTTTTGTGAGTTCTGGTGTGTGAAAGAGGTTCTCGCCAGTTTACAAACACAAGGCTTAACCACTTAAACTGTCCTCTGAGAGAGTACAGCAATCCTGAGGGCAGCAAAGATGTGGGAGTCCAATGAAGGCTTTTGACTAAATAACTGGTTTTTTCACAGTCAGGGTTCAGTGCAAGGTCTTAAATTCAGGATTGATTTCTCACAAACAGCCCTGTTTAGTCATTCAAGTTTGCACTGTTGTTTATGCAGCAGTACAACTGAACTCGTATGCTTGTGGTATGACCACTTAGCAGCCATGTACTGTAAAGTACATCTGAGCAATAACTACTGCTGTAAGAAATTTAAAATGAAGTTACATTTGAAGACATTATTCATGTTTTTAAGTAAACAAGGGTCACGCACCTAGATCTTCTTGTGATGTTCCCCTTTTAAAAATTTATTTAAACCTATGTTACTTATTAAAACCTCTGATGGCAAGTAACTCCTCCTTTTTGGAATATGGGTTTGACAGTATGTTATATAGTCTATAATGACTATTTTTTCATTTGGCTTTGTTTTATGTTGTTTCATACTTCCATATGCAGTAAACTATATTTAGAATTAGGACTGTCAGCAGTAGTTGAACATTTTGTTTAACTTCATATTTGTGTATCTGGTTTTTGTATAACTTTTTATAACGAACCTGATTAGCATTTAGTACTTTGCATTTGGTTTGAGGAGGCTTTGCAATGTGTTGTCTTGAGCAGGTTTCAGGAAAACAAAGGGTGGGTTTAAGTGTCACTATTGAACTGTCTCATCCTCAGCGTGCAGTGCCAGTTGAAAGAGGCTTGTGAAAGCAGCTCTGTATGTCTGCAAGTTTTCTTTGCTGTTGACATTCAGAGTACTGAGCAGAATGCTCTAAATTTATTTTAAAAAGTAGTGTGGCATTTCTTAATAAACTTGCACAAACAAAATGTTTTTCTGTATTGATCCTGATAATTGGGACATTAGTTTTCAATTCTGTATTTAACTAGCAGACGGGATGAAACCCCAAGTATGAGTCCTAGTGCTCAGAGGTTTTATGAACTAGTGGACGTGTTCCTTTTTTCTTGTCCAAAATATTCCATAGACTCTGCAGACAGAGAGTTACTTTCTATTTTTACCACTTTTCTTTTGTGTTCAAGTAGTCACCATAATAATTCGGCTGCTGTCATGTTTTTATTGTATTCCTAAGGCTAACAGTTTAAAATAACAGAGACCTACAGTTATGACAAACCCCCCTTTAACATCTACCTTACTTCTGTGTTGTCTTCCAGCTGTAAGTTGTTGAGGGATGGTAAGCATCTTTTCAGGTGCTTTGCTGTCTGTTGAAAGTTGG
Organism: Oriolus oriolus; assembly: GCA_013400235.1. NCBI lineage: Eukaryota > Metazoa > Chordata > Aves > Passeriformes > Corvidae > Oriolus > Oriolus oriolus. The sequence goes on from VXBT01007527.1 coordinate 726,079, forward strand.
CCCTGAAACCACTGGAACTTAACTGCACGTTAAAATGAGTGATTTTATATTCCGTTTAATGAGTGGACTTGGTAGCTTTAAAGTAAGGCAAGAGGCTGCATCTTGTGTGCTGAAGATGATCCCTTTTGCATCTGCCGCTCGGTTTCTTAGTTTAGTATCTGCTGTCTGAAACATCAAAATGGACATTTGTCTTTCAAGATGGATGTGTGGGTTTGTATTTTTTTTTTTTCCCAGAAGAAGATGACAAAACAGTGTCTGTAAGGAGTGAAAAATGACAAGGTAGTGTCTGTAGATGATCTATGACTGCCTCCAGTGACAGCCCATCAAACGTGGTGGTCTGCAGGCAGCACCACGGTGTTCAGCAGCAGCTCCTTGACGTTGAGTCGTTTCAGCAAATTCCAGCTCTAAGGATAGCATGGCCCTGCAATGCCTGCATTGCAGCTGCTCTGGAAGGATAACCTGCTCAGAGTACACTTACAAAACTTGGAGATGCTGCAATCATGAGTCATTTAGAAAATTTTAGTTAGGAGCCTGCTGTTCAGGGATAAACACTCACATGCAGTAGCTTTTCGAATAGATTCCAACTTAATTCACTTATAAATCTTTACTTGGATAATATTAAAAGGAAATTATTCCTGGGGGATTAATTTGCCATTTTAATTAATTTTCTCAGGAGGAGGAGGTCTTCTGTGAAGATCTTGCTAAAGATTTTTTCCTGTAATTAAGAAACTCCAAACTAACCAACCAACCAACAAACAAACAAAAAAGGGAAAAGAACAAAAACCACAAAAGAGGTCCGTATGTGTAAATAGGTGACGTGTGAGACCACCTGCTAACCAGAAAATTGTCTTTTGATCTGAAACAGATAAAGCAAATAGTGAGAACCTTCCAGGTAGGTGTGAGATAGTGACCTGATAGGAAGCCAGATACAGTAAAAATGTTGCACTAGTTAATACACCATCCCTCACATAGTGAGTCATCTTTTGTGTATTTCAGCTTGCATATTATACTACCATCACCTAATTTTGTTTCTTTGATGAGCAGAAGGCTTTTTTCCTTTCTCCAGCTGAGAATCTCCCAGTTATTATCAACAGTAATTTAATTTTTTCCCCCCTTGGTTACTCTTCTCATTCTACTGTTTTGTTCTCTCTGCTCTTCTTATTCTCTTCACAGTTGCAGGCTTTCTGTGTGTGTAACTTTATTTCTGATTGGTTTGTGCTGCTTTCTAAAATTGCAAAATTATTCATTTTGGTAATGAACAATGCAAGAAAAATGCTTTAAGGGGTGAAAGGAATTCAGTCTGTCATAAGCACTAAAGCGTACTTGCTGCTTATGGGCAGATTCTTTCTTTAGCCTAAAAAACCACCCTTTTTATAAATCCCATATAGTGTCAAAGCCTGAAGGGTGAGTTAGCAATTGCCCTGACATCTCCTAGTATGCTGAAATTAAAAAAAAAACACCCTAGGATTATTTTTTTTCTTGGCTTGTTACTTATGAGATTGCTGTTTAATCAATAGTTTGTAGCTTACATTTGCTTTTTATTAAAAAATAAAGTTCCCAGTTACAACAACACGATACTGAAATGACATACTTTAGAAATGGTTTCTGATTGTTTTTATGTTAAAAAAATACTCTATTGAAACATCTGTTTGCACTTGGATAAAATCAAGAAAATGACCTTTCTGTCCTGTGGGGTGTGTGTGGTTTCTTTGGCTTTTTATTTTGCATTATGAATAAATGTGTCAGGGCAACTGGAACTAACACAGCTACACTGAAATGGTATTGCTGGGCAGCATGGAATGTTTGAAACAGCAGGAATATGCTCTGTATGTTCAGTTGTGGAGGGGTTTTTGTTATTCTGTTCTCACGATGCTGTCTTCAGTTAGTGTGAGTTATAGTAACCATTAATACAGATCTAACATTTCGTAATCAGGCTCAGTTTGAACAAATAAAGCGTGTCTTTAAGAAAGGAAACAAAACTTCTCCACTTTGCGTAGGAGGACTGTAAAATGCCATAAATGACTGTAAGAATGAGGATGTACTTTCCAAATCAGTATTTCATATTTGGAATTGTGGGCAGCGGTTTGTCAGTCTTTCCCCATGTCTGTTCAAGATGTAATCTGGAAAATCAGATGGCAGCTAAATTATTCAAATACCATATTCCAGCTTTAAAAATATAGGTGGCATCCAGAATCAAGCTTTAATAATTTTTAGTGGAACCCTGGAGGTATTTAGTTGGATTTCCAAATAGTTTTGAGAAATAAATCCTCATCTCTTGGATTTTCTGTGAGCTGCTGCTTGTTTGACAAAGTAGAGGTGGGAAAAATTACGGATTCGGATACTAAGAAATGCTTTCATAGTCAATGTAAACTAAGACTGGAAGGTAAAGATGTATTTTTGATGTGTAAACAAATATTTTAATGCCAGACTTCTTTGCTGTCTGCTGCCATTAGAGCTGGAACATCAAGCCAAGGACTTGAGTGCTCTCTTTTTCCAGATGATTTGACTTCTTATCAATAAGCTCTGGTGTGGATTTTTGTGTCCAGCTCCTTTGGGCATCTCTGGAAGTTACAGTACTTCCAGTGATAGCAATGTAGAGAAAAAAAAACCCCTTTTTTGGTGTTTCTGCGTTACGACTTGTCTGTAGTTGCTACCCTGTGGACAGCTGAAAGATGCTGCCTGCTTAAGAAGGAAGATCGTAAGGCTTTTTGGATGATGCTTCAGAAGGCAAATCTTAAGGCTTTTTTTGGTGGTAGACGGCTGTTTGAAGAGATCTTGTGGGCATTTAAATTAGCTGAGTCATTTAAAAATTAATTTTAAAATACCACAATAGCTTTATCTAACCCTGTCTGTCTGCCCCCCATGTGCACTTACTTTCAGGAGAAACACACCCAGGAGAAAATTATTTTTGTGTGTCTTCCAGGTCCTGCAGTTTGACTTGATAGGCGAAGGTGTAAGAATCCCAGTCTTGAGTAGCTAATTCAGTTATAAACTATGTTTATGTGGGTTCTTAGTTCTCCATGGTTAGTTTACAAAAATACACACAATTGTGAGGATGAGATAAAAACTTTGACCAGTCAATCTTGATAGTGACAAAAAATCATTATTCTCTCTTTCCCACCTGGGAGACTTGAGCAGACTTTTGTTAGGGAACCTGCTACAGTTTCAGGTAACTTTGACCCTTTTTGCCAACTAGAGTGGGGGAAAATGTTTTATCTTAGTTATGCTGGTTGAGTCAAGGTGTGCATATAGATGTGGGTGTTGGTAATGGAAGTGGCTGTTCTTCTGTTGCCTAGATGAGGTGCTGTGCATCAGCCTGAGCATCACTGTGCTGCTGTCTGTGGAAGGCTTTTATTGAAATAACCATCTGTACTTCTTTCTCCCCCTTCAGAATGAAGAGAGCATCCTGTAACTGTAGAATGCATTCTGTGTACAATTAGTGTTTTTCCATGTTAATGTGACCTTTTCTTCCTAAGGGAATATCCTCTGTTATCCAAACCCAAGAAAGGTAATTTTGTAACAATATTTTGTCCTGTTTTCTCTTAAGAGGGGTTTAGTGTAGTTTATTTAAGGGGTAAAAGTGTTTGTATGCAAAATAAACGTAAAGTCCAGCTGGAAAATATATGTTGGATTATATCATATGACCAGGTGCTACTATTTAACAATAATGTGGGCAATAATTACTGTCTTGGACAGCTTGGAAATACTAGCTGCAGGCATTTTAAAATGTTAATAACCTTCAGTCCACTAGTCCAGGCAGTTTCTGAATGCTGAGGAAGTTGTTAAATAATGGAGTGCAGTGATGTTTGCCAGAAGCAGCCTAACAGCCAACAGAGTAGGTACTACTGTATGTGACATTTTCACATGTAGCAGATGAATATTAACCACTTTACCAGAACAATGTCTTTTTAAGAGGTTGGTGGTTTTTAAAGGCTAAGCCCCAGATAAGTAGTACAGGAAAAGGAATGAAACAGAAGAGGATAGGAGGTCAGAGTATGTGGTGCGTGTTTCCAGGTAGCTTCTTTTTCTGCCGCTGTTAGCTGTCCCCTCCAGCACTTGGCACTTGATCTGTGGCTCTTTAGAAAGACATATTGTTTCATTTACTGTAGTGGCAGAAGAAACTAACTTTCAGAGGGAGGTTATATAAGGAGAAAGAAGTGGACTTCAGTTTATAGCAATTCATCCCATGTTTTTGCTTAAATACAACTGAGATAAGTTTTACGGTAACCTCATTAATTTTCATTTACAGAAGGAAGTGTGTGAATATCTTGTATTGCAAAAAATTATGTGAAGAGCTTTTTCAGTATGACCAGGTTTTTAGCTTATTTCTACTTTTTCTTTTTTCCTCTCCATTATTTGTTGTTTTCATTCAGATTCAGGTGGAGATGTGCTTTAACTGAAATTGGATTTGAGCATCTCCATGATTTAAATTAACTGTATGGGCAAAGCTGTTCATGCACTCATTTAATAGGCTCTAATGCCATATATAAATTGCGTGCAGTAGGTTGTGGGAGTTTTTCATGTCTGGACTGAGATGCTCAGAAGGAAGAGGAGTGTCAGTGATGCTCTCCTGTACAATGGTACCAGTCTAACTTATGCTCTGATCAGTTTTCACATGAGCAAAAATCCTTCTGATGGTGTCATATCACCAAATACTCATTTTGTTCTGAGAAGAGACATTAGCTGTACTGGCAAAGCAGCTTTTGCAAATGTCTCCACTTGTGTCAGTTAGGTTTGACTGCTTTGCAGGCTGTTATTTTTATAGACCTGCCTGGAGAGAGAGTGAGTCTGTGTGTAGGTGTGATAATAACAGCTTTCGTTTTAATAAAATGTAGTGAAGTGTTTGTAGTCTCCTTGCTCTCTTTCTGTACAAGTATTACTTCACCAATGAATGAAGTGACTGTTAAGCTAATTGATGACTAATTAAATGACTGTTAGCTAATTAAGCTGATTTTTGGATGTCTGTGGTGTCAATAGGTATGGCTCATCTCACTAGGCTGCTATTCATAAGGGAAACTGAAACAGTCCTATAACTTTTTCCGACAGATTGCAAAAACATGGTGCAACTCACTACAAACCCTCTTTGGAGAGCAAAAAGGGTGAGAGAATGCTGACATGGTAAATATTGCTGTATGAAACCATTAGGCAGGCTGACTTAAAAGTAAATCTTGGAATAATGACTATTTCAGGAGGATGAGCAGCAGCATGGATTGAGTGGGCCTTTTGTAGTACTATTTCTGATTTTACTAGTCTGGCCTGTCTTTCAAAAAGAAGTGCTGCTGTTGTAAGGGAAGAGAGGGGAATCCATAGATCCATGATTGCATGGTTTGAGGAGGAGGATAAAATTTTCCTATGGGGAGACCAGATACACTTTCAGTAAATTAATAAGAAAAGCAACCTTTCTATGTATTTATGCTTGGCTACCAAACAGTGCTTGCAAAGAGAAAATGGGGAGCTAGTTAACATTTTTGTCTCACTTTCGTTGACAATATAGTACCTGTAAATACAGGTTTAAACTATTTAAATTCTTAAAACTTTTTGTTGCTTGAAAACTGGTTATACCAACTTGAATTTGAAATTAACAGTGCTAATGTCAATTAAGGCAAGCAAGAGCTTCCAATTTCAATGAAATGTCCTTACATGGAATAATTACATTTTTAATTCTTTGCTTAAAGCCAGGCAAACCAAAAGAAAAGAGAAGGAAATTATTGGTGCTGGCATTGGATACACTGCTAGCACTGCTTCAAAACAGAAGCAACATTAAAAATTAATACATAAAATAAAACTTTTAACTTGAAAGTATTAAGAAAATAAATAACACTTCAAGATGCCCATTATCTCAAATTTCTTCTTTTACAGTAAAGCTTATAGGCTGCCTTATTTCTGTACAGGAACATATTCTAAAACCTGACAAAGACTCAACCTTTGGTTGCTTTTGGAAATGAAACGTATTTTTTCTTTGGTATCTTAAGACAGCCAAGCATTTATTTGACTTTAAATGATCTTGAAGTGTTAGGAGTAGCATCTGTATTTGTGTTTGCGATGCTCTTGTTCTCTGAAAGGCTATATTGCATGCAAGAGATTGAAACAACAATCATGGCATAATGTTCTGAAATACATAAATCTCTTCAGTAAAGTTTTTCGTAATTCTTGGTTCCAGACTGTACTCGAGAGAGAAGTTTTATTTTGGTAATCTGAAAACAGATCTTTTTCCATCATGGCTAAACAGTAATTTTAGAGACAATGCTACTTGTGTAAACTATGGAGGCAAAAAATAGACTTCCAGTAGTCGTGAGAGCTTGTTTTCCATGGCTGTGTTGTTGCTCATAGGAAGGTTTGCAATTTGTTTAATTACAGCTTGCTCTGTCGACAGTGGAAAAAGTTACAACTTTTTTTTACCTGATGGTTCTTTTTATATACTTTGAATGCCATATTTGACAGGAAAAAGATTTGTTTGTTTGTTTTCTACACCTGCAGTTAAGAAGCAACTACTTCAAGTTCACCACATTTAAAAGTGAATCACTTTAGCACTTCTGACAACATGCGTTTAACAGCACGTGGTGAGCGTAGCAAAGAGGGAGCAGTAAGTAGATGGAGCGGTCCATCAGCAGCTGCCAAAACTGTACATTGGATTTAAGCCATAGCTATTAATCATTTCTTCTGTGAAAAGGAAAAAAATGCATCAAAAGCCTTTAGGGCGTTGGGAGGGGAAATTCCTTCCCTCTGCTAAGCAGAGAAATATACTTTATTTAGTCATACAGCAGCTTCTTAAGTTGTCTGAACTAGTGGAGTTTGCTTATTAGATGTTTCACTTTTACAAATTTCATTAGCTGCAAACATACTAGCAAAAGATTCTTCTGAAAATGCAACTGAGGCCATCTTTATTGTCTTTTAAAGAAAGCTGCAAAGATTTCATCTATTAAATTCTCTTTCTGTGTTTCCACAGAAGAGAAAGAGAGGACATGAACCAAAATTGCTTCTACTGCTTCTTGCAGGTGTTGCAAGTCCGCTTTGCCTCTGTCGCCACCTGAAAAACTTTTTTTTTTTTTTTTTCCTTTCCTGGAAGCCCAAAAAATCATAAAATGGTTTGGGTTGGAGGGGAGCTTTAAAGGTTGTCTAGTCCAGCCAGGCAAAGAGCAAGGCCATCTTCAACTAGGTCAGGCTGGAATGTTTCCAGGGAAGGGGCATCTACCACTCCTCTGGACAACCTGTGCCAGCCATTCACTGGCCTCATCATAAAAAAAAAAATCTTCTTTATATCTAGAAGATAACTCTATAGTATTTCTAAGTTACAAATTTTGCAACACTTAAAATTACTCAGACAACATCCTTTACTTGTGTGCCATCGTTCTCAAAGCATGAGTTGTGCTGGATTGAAATTGGAGCTCTAGAAACGGGCACGTTGGTGGAACCTGAAGGAAATGTTTTTGTTCGGATTTATATAAGCTACCCAGACCGCCTGACTTGCTCAGATTTAAAGGGATGTGTCTTGCAAAACCCCCGCAGTGAGTCACATTTTTATCTCAGGAAACTTTGAATTTCCATTTCAGGAAGAGGAATATAAATAACCTTCTGTAAGAAGACCAGAAATTCTTTAGATAATATAAAACTTTAATAGTAGGTAATAATTGGCTGATATTTTCAAGGCTGAGAATTAGTCAAGTGCAAGTCAATGACAGGGATAAAATTTTCAAAATAATTTTTTTTAACATGTTGAATGTTTTTCTAGATCACAGGTACTAAAGTAATTGCAAAGCCTGGAGCTGGATATGGCTATAGAGAGTCTGTTTTTTTCCTTCTTTAAAATTTTCAATTAGGGATTTGGAACAGGGGTTTGAGTTATTAAAAAGGCTTAATAAATGGCTTAGTATGCACCACTATTTCTTATTTATGCTTGCATTGGTGAAAGCTGGACTTTCAGTCTGCATAGACTGAAAAGAAAAGGTACTTTTGGGTCCTGTAAGAAATGGCTGCTTCCCAGTAGTCAAAAATGTCACTTCTGTGACATCATGATTTACAGAAATCTCTGCATCTTCTGATGCAGATCATGATTCCAGAAATAATCCCGCTCCTCTGTGCTGTGTAGCTGTTAAATAACTTTCATGAACTTTCATATTTGCTTGGGAGCTGCTAGGGGTGGTACTATTTCAAATGAGACAGACACCTGAAAATTTTTCAAACATATTTTGCTTGTAGAATACTAAATTGGCAGCCACAAAGTGAGAAGAAAGATGCCATTTATTCAGTTTTGTTAGGCATTCACAGAGGAAAGCTTGCACGTGTGTTCAGGTTGAGAGAGGAGAGTGTGGACCAGGTAAGAAGTTAGGAAGCAGAATCTTGGAGCTATTGGTAAAGACAAACCAGCTCCTGAAAGATGAGGCATCTATTGGTGAAGGATGCTGCAGCTTGCTTTTGAAGTGAGTAGGAGTGGTACAACCCAAACTTATTTGGCAGTGCAGGCTTTTAAGACCTTCTCAACCTTCCTCTGTGGATTCTATGGATTCCTTGTTTTGCTCTAACAGTGACTGGAAAGGAATCTGGATGAAGAAGAATCCTAAATTAGTACTAAAGTGTGCAAGGAGGAATGTTGCTGGTATCTCTTTTGGTCCCAACCCTCCTCATGTTTTTCACGTTCTCTTCAGCAATTATGCTGTCAGGGATGGTAACTGATTGACAGCTATGCTTTGCATATTGGACAAGTGAATGACAGAAGAAAAAGCGGTCTTTGTGGCTTCGGCAGGGGCCTGATTTGTGCTGGGTGGAATATATGCAATTTTATGCTGTTATTTAAAATGCAGGATTTAATTGAAAGAAGTAATGCCAGCTCACTTGTGTAGCAAATAGGAAGGAAGTAAACACTGTAAAATAAGTATGCAAATATATTCTTGTGCTCTAGGCTTATTAACTTGCTATAATATCTTTATGGTACTGCCTAGTAATAGCAAAGTTATCAATCCTAGCAATCTCTTTGAGATGGATTTCTTGGTGATACTTCCATTGTCTCAACTCTTGAAGAAGCTAGAGAGTAATATTGTGGGAGAAAAAATAGTAAAAGTTTAATATTAGAGTGTAATTAAATAACAAGTTAACAAGTCTCAATGGCAGACAAAGTACTTTTTACCTGCAAAAGTGAAAGACTTATCTCTGTCCTTGTTGATACTGACCTGATGCAAAAGGCCTTTTTTATGGCACGTTCCCTGTATTTGACAGTTTAGGAGCCTTAGCTGAAATTTTTATACCACTGAAATATTTCGTCGCATGTGTTCCTTACTTCTGTCGTTTTCCCAGGCACAGGACTTTCTAAGCAGAACCGCCTTGCTAAGCAGAGCTCTTGAAATGCCGGTGTCTTTCTCCACTGGAAAGGCTATGCTGCGTCCTCCAAGTGCATTTCTGATGTGTGCAACCTTGACACTCATTATATGCATGTTCAGAATTATTTTAAATATGTTGAAGTGCATAAACTCCCTTGCAATTTCTCTATATACAAGCTTCAGGTTGACTTAAAACCTTTACTGGCTAATTAATTTGAAAAACTACACAAGAATTTTTCCTAAGAACTTGTAGTACGGCTTCTTGAGCTGTGTGGCGTGATTATGCCACTGTATTAAATGCAATATTGTTAGGAAAAAGGATGTGCATACAGTTTTTGTTGGATAATTAAATGAGGCATAAAAAGATAGCGTTCTTTGGTCCTGACCTTGTGAATTCATTTAGATTGCACTTCTGTTATTTTAGTTGAGGTGTTGTAATGCTTGAACTTGGATAGGAACAACATACCTTGCTCAGGTGCTCTCCAACGGTAAAATAGTGGTTCTTGAATATATAAATTTTATATGTATTTGTTGGCATCTGCCATCTATCGCCTTAACCTGTGAGCTCATCTCTTCCCAAAATCTGTCCTTTAAAGAGGGTGTTTTCCCTCTACTTCCGTAGTCCATTGTGAATATTGTGGGCGATGACCTGCAAGGGTTTATATATAATAAGGTGTGTAAAGTTTCCAGCTTGATTTCATGACCTTGTTTTATACAAAATGTTGTAAAAATAAATACTTGATTTGCACTGAAAGAGAAAGTGAGATATTATACCCCAAACAAAATATGTATGTAATGCATGCTGTCCAAGGGAACTTAAGAGTTCCTTGAAGGTCATTAGTCAGATATCTTAACTTCTTGGCTTTCGTTGTCATGAAAATATTTCCATGTTGCTGTGGCATGTCTAAAAATAATGACTACATCCTCATATTTTTGTGCAGTTCCAAACAAAAATGCATCCTGTTGATCATATAAAAAATATCCAGTGGATATCTACTTCAAGAAGACAAAACTTCTTTTTTTTTTTTTAAAGATTTAGGGGGGCTTCACCAAACAGGAAGAGAGATGTTTGCAGATGGGAACTCTTCAGCTTTTTAGTAGTAAAGACCTGACTTTCAAGAAGAATGAGTTCTTTTACTCTGTTCTTTCAGTTTAGTTCTTTAAGCCTCAGAATGCTATACAATCTAAATGCCAGATGGAGAATAATTTAATGGAAGACATTTTCTTACAGTGTTTTCTGTCTGTAAACAAATGAAAATGATGCATGCTTGTCCTGTCTGGGGGAGAAACACAACAGTTGAGGACTTCAATGTGCTCCAAGTGCAGCTTGTTACAGGAGTGTGGGTATTCTAGAAGCTCTAACTTGCTTTAGGGTATGTTTATGTTCAGTCTTACGGCTTCACCTTTGCTCAAATCGTTTAATTTTTTCAAACAACAAAACTCTGCTTTTTCCCAAATATATACATTCCAAATAATGTCATTGTCAAGAACTGATTACCAAATATGCATCATGATTGAGAAAGATTGGGGTGGCAAAAGCGATAAACCTGAAACTGGAAAGCTGGCTGTAGCATCAGGATGGGCACAGGTTTGTTACGAGGTATTAGTGTCGCCCTGGAATCTCAGAGTGTTGGAAAATAGTTGGTATGTGTAGTAAGGAAGGTGAAACAAACACGTCTAACAAGACATTTCAGTGTGTCAGAGGCATCATTTACATTATGCGAGTTTCTGGCAGGGCTGTTGGAACAGCATGGATGAAGGAAAATGGATTTCTATGGAGTAAACCAAAAATGACCACTAATTCCTGTCTCACTTCAGTGAGTTGCTGCCAAAGACAGTTCTGCTGGTCTGTAACCCTTCCTGAAGACAGCCTTCAAGGGCTTGTCTAGCTCCTACTCACTTGGCCTCTCTTAGAACTATTTGGCTTCTCACCTTCTCACCACAACCCTTTACCTGCTTTCACTCTGTAACTTTTGGTGCTGCTTGTAACCTAGCTGATGGTCCTGGTAAGGTGTCCCTAAACCTCCTCATTCCGAGTTTGAAATTAAAGGAGGTAGATACAGTGACGATTGACTTTACTGGATGCTTATCTGTTGTGTTTGTATAATTTAATGGGGGAAGGAAAGAAGAGAGAGATGGTTGTGATGTGAGTTTTCTGGCCTGGAATTTGGAAAACCCTACAGAGGGGAGTGGTGGAAAAGGAAGCGCTTGTTGAATTACTGACAAAGGTGAAGGAAGACAGGTGGAATCAGAATGCTCAGAAGCCATGTTTCCAATGGGGTAGAGCACGGAGAGAGTTTGCTGCAGAGGGCAGGATGCAGCAGGTGACTCACCCACCAGCTGCTTGGTGGCACGAGGTGGCCAGGGCTGTGCTGCAGAGGCAGCCGGTGTGCATGTGCTTGTGGAGGATGTGCCAGCTGATGCTGTGGGCAATCTTTTTGGCGCTTAATTTCTCTGATTCAGTTTTACAGCACAGCTGCTGTGTGGGACCAGCTCCTGGGTGCAACTGTTGCTATATTTATGAAGTGCAAATGCATAGGATTCATCTTTGACTGCGGCAAGGAAGGTTATAGATATTAAATGGTAATTGTTTGGTAATGAGAGAGGTGTCACTTCCCAAACCAGCTTAAGCTTTTCTTATAAACAATTGTAGTCTTTTGTTTGCTACAGCAAATGACAACTTTTACACAACAGAAAACGATGGTGTACAGAAATTATCCCAACACCGAACCAATATGTTCAAGTATGATCTCATTCAGTTCCCTAAATGGATTTTGTCCTTACCTCTAAAGCAGCAGCTGGTGCAACAGTGCAGGTTTCTTCCTGCCTGCACCTCTTGGAGCTTTTGCCTGTAGTAAGAGCTGTTATTTTTAAATGAACTGAACAAAAACATTTGGGATTCTTCTGATCATAGTGAAACCTGGGGAAAAAGAGGGGTAATATGTTTCTTTTAGAAGTCCTAATTCCGGGACGTGGGACTCATCACTCAGTAGCTATGCAAAGGATAAGCACTATGCTCTTAACGTCAGTATTTTCAAAGCTGGGTTCACTGTGCATGCTATTTCATGCTGAAAAATGAGTTTAATACAGGAAATCCTATTTGGATGCTGCTGGGAGGATGGCAAAGGAATGTATTCCAGAAACAAACTTCTGCAGAACCAACAGCTGTTTTTGAGCCTCACTGGCAGATATGGATAGCGCTGTCAGGCTTTGGTTTTGTTTTTTTGGTTCTCTAGTATAAATAAAAATCTCAAACTAGTAATATCTCTATATTTGTCAGGATCAGCTGGTGTCTGGACTTAGTGACTGACTCTGAGTTATGTTCTTTCTACATTTCTCACTTTGGATCTATAGACTCAGTGCTTGTAGCAAATCCGGGCTTTTATTAGCAGCTTAGTATTTTAAATATATCTTTAACTATACTAGCTTTTCTAAGTTTGTAATTGTGTGCCAGTCTCATTTGTAGGCACTGAACTTTGAATTTACAGATCCATCTCTCCTTCCTTCTTTCAAAGGAACCTATTTATAGCTCAACAGAGCAAACATCTTGGCAGTGTTTTTCAAACTGTGTAACTGCTGTGGAGCATGAGAGCTAGAGAGCCAAGGAAATAAAGTTGCTATTTTCCTAACTGTAATTGGTTTTTACCCTTCCCTCGTTTCTTATGAATAAGAAGACCAAATTGAAAGCTTAATTGACAGCAAATTCAATAGGGAAGAAAAATTGAAAGGATAAATTGGGGAAGTAATTCTTTCATCTTCAAAGAAAATATTGAGGATTTTCCTGTCTTGTTGATTGTGATGGGTTTATTGAATGCTGAATGGTGTTGGAGTTACTTGTGAGGCAATCCTGCTTCTCTGTGATCTTAGGTGCTTATCAAAAAGGATACAAGGATATAAGTTGGTTTTGGTTTAGTTGTGGTTGAACAAATGTTTCTAGGTAATATTTTAATTCAAGTTTACGAACAAATTGATATTTCTGTGCCTTGTTCAGAAAGTTGTTATGTGGGCAGCTTAATTTTTTCTCAGTAGTGGAGGCCTGCATGGGTACTTTTCCTTATCCATTCCTCTCCCATCTTTTTAACACAGCTTAATGCACACTGAAGATGCTCAGCTGGGAAACACGAGTTCAACACAACTGTGACCATTCTAAATTCTTCTGAGTCACTTTGAATAGCCCAGAGCTGGTGGGAGGAGGAGGGAAAGTGGGAGAAACAATACTTTGTACCACCCAAATTGAGCAATAAGTTATCGCTGCATGTGGTTTCTGAGAAGTCCAAAGTTGTTGGTCTCCAGAAGATGAAACTTTAATTACACCCTCTGAAATGTTGCTTGCCCTTATTTATTTTCTCAAAATTCTGGTCAAGTTTTATTCCAGCTTTTGAACTCCTTTCACAAATGCAAGTGGACTTTTATATTAAATGTCTTACTGCATTGGTGTCAGTTTAGAGTTGCAGAAGGAGAATAATATGTTTGGCACACAGAGTGAATCTTGACACTGGCAGCCAATGAACAGTGGGAAGAAAAGGGCATTTTAAACTTAAAACATGCTCATCAGAAGAATCTTGTAATAGAAATTATTAAGTGGAAATGGAAAAACCCCAATAACAGACATTAGGTTCAGTGTTGATTGCTCTGCTGCATGCAGTGAAGTTTTTGCTTCCCTTTCAGCTGTTTTAATTCAGTAGTTGCTTCAGTCTGTGCAACTCTGTTGTTGCTGACAACATCAGGTAGGCATGTTTATTATGGTGGGGTGTTTGGAAAGCTTTAATGGCAAGAAGAGTTCATTCATCTATTTGTAACTCTTGGCATTCAGGGTGTGGGTGAAGGCTGAAAATGGACTCTGTCTCAGAGGTATGCAAGAACTACAATTTCTCTGGTTCAGCTCATGGAAGAAAACGATCTATGGTTAATCCTGTCACCTTCCTCCTGCTCATTATGGTGCTGAAAGGTAGGAAGGATAATAGGGAAGGATGTGTGCCAGAGCTGAGATGAGTATCAAAGATAGATCCAAGGGAACTCAACTTACTGGTTTGAGGATCCTGAAACCAATTACCGTGCCTGGGCTGGTACTAAAGAATGAGGAACTGGGGATACCTCTCTCCTTAGTAGTGGTATTGACTCCATAATTGTCAAATTGACACTTGAGTGTAATCCCGAGTGTCTGTCACTCACTCATCTGCATGCCCTGTTTCTTAAGCTGAAAACAAGCAGCTTAGCTTGGGATAGACACGAGGCAGGGCCTGGAGAGGAGTGAGTGATACCACTCAGCAGCAGGCAGTATTACGCTCGGTGAGTTATACAAACTTCCTACCTAATCTGTTAAACCATTCCAAGCGGTAAAGTATGCACTATAAACCTTTACCTATTAAACTCCCCTGAGCAAGGCAGGGCACCATTCTGCCTGCTAATAGCACTAATAGCAGGAAATGAACGACTTAATTTCCCTCTCTTCCCCTGACAAATTGCTCTTCTAAACTGGGCTGGGGCATTGAGTTTGAATGAAAAAAAGCCTTGCTAATATTTCAGTCATGGTAGTTTTTGTGGGTTTTCTTTTTTTTTTTCCCATCCCCCCCCCGCCTTTTTCTCTTTTTTTTGTTTTGTTTTTAAAACTTATTTAAAATAAGTCTTCCCAATACTACAAATAGTTGACTACACTGTGCTGACTCCTCTTTGACTCAGTAAAATACTTGTGCTTGGTCACATGCTCTCTTTGTTCCTTTTTATTTTATGGCAAGGATAACCATAATCTTAAAAGCTAAACGTTCTAATTATTGAGGTAATAAATAGTTAAAGTAGCTGTAGCCCAATGATGCAAGCCATTGTACCATCTCCTACAGGTGTTTTCTCATAAAGGGCAGATGGCTGATACGTTACTGACTCCTCAGGGACAGCAAATTAGGAGAAGGCAGATATATTTACTGCTTCTAGAAAATAAATTTAACTCCATGTAA
This sequence comes from Oriolus oriolus, assembly GCA_013400235.1. NCBI lineage: Eukaryota > Metazoa > Chordata > Aves > Passeriformes > Corvidae > Oriolus > Oriolus oriolus. The sequence goes on from VXBT01007527.1 coordinate 741,341, forward strand.
TTTCATTCTTTTAGAGGTTTCTCCTTGTTTCTGTCCTTGACAGAAAGGTTTATGTAACCTTTATTAAAAGCAAAATTAAGAAAAAATACAGAATTTTGATCTTGCTGTTTAAGTTACAAGCCTTTAGGAATTGTTTATGTGGGTGAGCATGTATAAATTGTAATGGTTTGTATACAGAATTTGTAGTATAAGTACCAAATCTAAGCAATGAAAAATCACATGGTGGGCCTCAGCTAATAAACTGGTTTATTAATAAAATGAGAAGAGTGTGTGTTTTTCTACATGATACACTTGAGCCTTGTTTTAGGACTGAAACAAGAGGCCACTGGGTGACTGAATCCATCTTTTGCAGTGTCAGGCTGCTACGCAGCGGAGTATTTCCTAAACTGTTTGTATTCCTTTCCAAATTCCCATTGCAGTGGTGCTTGTGTTACTAGGTCAGCTTTGTCTTTTAATAGCCTTGTGTATATTCTAGTTAACTTTATTTCTAGAGAGCTGCAATTGCCTGTGACCTCTTCTGTGTTTTACCATAGCCAGCGTTTTGGGAATACTCCCTTGCAGAACAGACTCTTTTCTGCAGCTCTCCTGGTTCTGAATTAATCTGGAGGAAATGAGTAGATGGGATCTCGAGAGCAATTTGTAGACAGGCTCAGATAGTTTTGCTGCTATCATAGTATTTACTTCTCTCATGGCTACGTTATGGGCTCTCAAAACTGTCGTGTTATAGTAAGCAAGTATTTTATTATTAGTTCATAAATGCTTTTGCATTGTGTATGACTGACTGGTTTTTTACATGCTTTCATTTGTCATAGGCATAATTTGGAAAAAAGTTTAATAATGAAAAGATTACAGTAACACCTTTCTGTATTACTTTGCTGTATTCCCTTTTAACTAAATATTTGGATTTTGTGTTTCTTTATAACTTGTTATGTTTTCCATATTTACAAGTGTTCTGTGTGACACTACAGTGGTAGTGGTGTTCTGTGTGGTGTTTGTTAGAACCATCTGTCTTTCTGGATCCTGTCTAAGAAAGCAACAAAAAACCATAACCAAATGTAACTAAAGATGTGGGTTTTGGGTACATTGCGTTGCCTGTGTGTTGTAATGACTTATTTTTCCCTGTGACCTCTACATTTGGTCAAAACCTCTGTATTGGATATGATAATAATAGTTGACAAGACTGTTATCTTGTGTGCCATGTTTCAGTGAAGCTATTGCGTGTGCTCTGTGCCCTGTGTGTATGTGCCCATCTCTTGCCTGACCCACTGGAAGCCTGAGCATGGGTGAACTTGGGCTTGATCAACCCCTCGGATTTAGAACATCAAACTTTGTCCTTTGTGTCTTTTGCTTGTGTTATGCATGTGGTAGTTTACACTTCTGTATCTTTTTTTTGTTTTCCTCTTAATGACTGTTGTTTTGCCTTTTATATCATCCAGTGTTGTTTTGCTCATGGCTATTAGTAAAGATATAAAGAAGAGGATATCTAATCTCCCATTACACATTTTGGAACAGCCTTGTTGCACCTTCAGCAAATGTGCAGATGACACCGAGCTGAGTGGTGCAGTTGACAGACCTGAGGGATGGGATGCCATCCAGAGGGACCTGGACCAGCTTGAGATGTGGGTCCATGTGAGGTTTAAACACTGTGAGGTTTAACAGGACCAAAGTGCTGCTCCTGGGCTGGGGAAACCCCCAGTGTCACCACAGGCTGGGGATGAACAGATCAGAGCAGCCCTGCCCAGAAGGACCTGGGGGTGCTGGTGGGTGAGAGGCTGGACATGACCCAGCCCTGTGCACTCACAGCCCAGAGAGCCAAACATGCCCTGGGCTGCATCCAAAGCAGCGTGGGCAGTAGGGCCAGGGAGGGGATTCTGCCCCTCTGCTCTGCTCTGGTGAGACCCCACTGGCAGGGCTGCATCCAGCTCTGGGGTCCCCTGTACAGAAAGGGTATCCAACTGTTGGAGCCAGGCCAGAGGAGGGCCACCAAGTTGATTAGAGGGATGGAGCACCTCTCCTACGAGGATGGGCTGAGGAAATTGAGACTTCAGCTTGAAAAAGAGAAGGCTTCAGAGTGACCTAATTGCAGCCTTCCAGTATTGAAGGGAGCCTACCAAGAAAGATGGAGAGAGTACTTACAAGAGTATGTGGTGACAAGGGGGGATGACTTCAAACTGAGAGCAGATTTTGAGCAGATATTAGGAAAAAATACTTCCCTGTGAGGGTGCTGAGGCACTGAAACAGGTTGCCAGAGAAGTAGTGGATGCCCCATCCCTGGAAGTATTCAAGGCCAGGTTGAAGGGAGCTGATCTAGCTGGTCCCTGTCCATGGCAGAGGGGTTGGAACTAGATGTTAAGGTCCCTTTCATCTGCAAACCATTCTATGATTCTTTCTTTACTCTCTGCTAAGGTGCTTGAAGAAGCTTTGGATGTTTAGTTTGCTTTGCAATTTTCAGCTCTATTTGATTTATGATGATACTACTTTCTGTCACATCCAGGTGACAAACTGTGGCTGCTGTTAAGGAGCTGCTTAGGCAAAGAAAGAGAGGAGATGAGTTCTTGGGAGTGTGGGAAGGTAGCAAAGATACATTTTTCAAAAATACCTGTCAAGATTTGTCGTCGCTCTTTTAAGATACTGGTACAGCAGAATGAGTTCTGAAATTGCATTGGCAATGTCTGAGCACTGAAACATCTGCAAATGGATGTGAACATGTGCTGCCTGAAAGTAAAGAGATTTTGCCAAAACAGGAGTGTGAAAGCCATGTGTCTCATTTTGTTCTTGGTCGCCAAGAAACTCCATGCTTTCTTCTGAGGGATAAATAAATGATCAAATTGCATCTGTGTATGCCTTGGGTGATTGGAGATGAAATTTTTGAGCAGGCTGCATTGATTGTATCAGTGTTTTTTTCAAAGCTGTTGTTATCTAGAACATAAAGGCAACGTCTTGCACGTGCAAGTTTTTGTTCCAGAAGATGAGTGGGAAAATTTAAATTTGAAGACCTACAAAAGTCCATTCAGGAAATAATGCCTTTTCAGCTAAAAAAAAAAAGGAAAAAAGTATTTTCATAGACAAGGAAAGAAAGAGGCATTTTTTTGTTCTCATTGCAGAACAGCAAGTTTTCATTTTCATCTTAAGAGACAATAACTGTTCAGTGTGCAGCTATTGTTAAATGATAACTGTACAGAAAATATAGGAATTGCAAATACTTATTCATTGACCACGAATCCAATGAAAGGCTATAGGGCTAGTAATCATCTGTATATTCTCTGCACCACTTCAGCACTCAAATCTCAGATACAAGTACTAAGTGACTTTGACCTTAAATGTTGGTGCTATTTGTAAGACAATGAAGTAGTATGTGACTTTTTCCAAAGCAGAATCAATAAAAATATATAAATGCAGAAGGCTACATAAACATTTGTGTAGCAAGTCCTTGGGGGTTGGGAGCCGTGCAGAGGAGAAGAGGAAGGAAAGCTCCTTTAATTTGCTGGTACTGTGATACCTTTGGGAAATAAAAAAGCAGGGAGAACAGTATAGTTCATGATCTTTCATAATCCTCTCTGTGCTGCGGCGGAAGTGCTCAGATGGGTTGCGCTGCTGTAGCTGTTCTTCTGCAGAGTTTGTTTTGCTGGGAAGGAGGTGATATTTCCTTGTGCAGTACGGAAGGTGCTTCCTTTTACCCCCGTGCCTTTGTGTTTGCGCTGCAGCTGACTCGCTCCAATTATGCTCTCTATTGTAAGCGGCTATTGCAGCGCTGCTTTCTTTTGCCAGGAGCTCATACATAACAAAGCAACCTCAGTGCAGACGATATATGGCTTTGCCTATTTTATGCTTATAGTGGTTGGAGTAGGAAAAAAAAAAAACAACTTGAGGAGGAGGAGTTGCTTTGTACTGGAACGCAAGAAATACTTACATTAAGATCTGCCCAGAAGTCACCTGGCAGCTATGGATTTGGACAGCCTGAAATATTTCTTTCTAATGAGAATGTTGCATGGCCTTCTTACAGGGAGCAGCCTTACAAAAGGGCTTCTAGATACTGAGTTCAGTCATGTTGTGTATGGTACCTAATTCAAATTATAAATGTAGTGCTGCAATAGCTTCTCTGGTATTCAGTACACCATTGCTGTGTTTTGAGCATATGCTAAAGCAATATCATTTTTTTTTTCCATTAGTCTCATACAACTTCTGTCAACTTGATCTGAAACCAGAAAAATACCTCTTTGTTGTTTTATGGTGGATGATGCTTCCTCAGCTTTGTAGCATTGTTTACTTGCAGCATCCTTTTTTAATTGGTGAAACGTGTGTGATGGGCAGTTGGGAAAACAAGTAAACAACATTCTTAAAGAACACACTTCTGAAATCTTGTCCAGGGCTTTTTCCATAAATAAGACTACTTTTTTTTCAGGAAAAAAGATAAGTGACAAATAAGTATTATGTTAAGATAACTTTCTAATGTAAAGACTCTTAACACGCTGTTGTAAAAGTTAATGTTTGACTCCAAGCTGTCTAGCTGATGAGCATGTATAGCTACTGTATGCTGTCGATACATCTGCAAGCTATGAAAGTCATTGAAATCCTTAAATCGATACTACAATGTTACTTTTGTCAAGAAGAATTGGAAAAATATACTCCTTGCTGAGGAATGATATGAGAACTTAAATAATTGTGTTGTATGATGTGCATATGGCGTGCCCTCTTAAAGCCAGTGAGCGACTTAGCCTGTTTTCAAATGGGATTTTTTTATGATAGTTCCAGATGTTTGTAGATTGTGTGATTCAGCACAAAAAGGATTTTTCAAAGGGTTTTAGCTGTGACGAAAAGGGCAGTAGATCATGAGTAATCTGGGGCTGTGTGAATTGGTGCAGAGTTTAATTTTGAATCTCGGCTTGTTCCTCTGTTTGAACTTTTGTTGGAGGGATGAGTATGTGTGTAGGCAGCACAACTTGCTGTTAACAGCCTTTAATGCTTTTCTTTAATAAAAACAAGCAAGTCAGTTATCTGAGGAATAGTGTAAAGCACTTGGTGCATACCTAGTGTCTCTTTGTTACTGTTGATGGAAGTCACACTCTTTTGCTAAACACAGCGTCACTAATTGATGCTCGAAGCTTCTGGCACAGCTTCTGGGTGTAAAAATAGGGAGTTTCCTGCTAGCAAGCACAAAAGAGAGAGTTTCCTCCAACATAACGCATGTAAACTTTTGAGATTAAAAAGCAAACCAGAACTGTGTTCAGATCTGTTGTTCCTATATTTATAATGAATTCACTAAATTATGAGCACATTCTGGGTCTGTTGGGTTGTGCTTTTTACTCAGTCAGAATTGCTTACAGTTTTCATTCTGACTGCAACGCTTGTTTCCTCCTCAAGTGCTTCTGAAAATTATTCTCCCTACCCCCATTTTTAGCTTATTTTTTTCTTTCTTGCCGCCCCTGAGAAACCATGTTTCTGAGGGCATGCCAACCTTTCAAATCCATGAAAACTTCAAATTTGCCACAGTGATATTAAGCTTAGTACGGAAAAACCACCAAAGGTTGTATATGGCTTGTCCGGAATATCTGTTTATCTGTCTTCCTTATATACATATAGAAAGATGTATCATATATATCTTAAATTTAGGCTGTGTGGGACAGGTGCAGTATTTTTCAGCTCAGGTGTCCTTGAATTTGGAGCCAGCTTGGAATTTAATTGCCTGCCTGGCTGACTGTGTGTTCTAGATGCATCATGGAAGATGGAAACATTTTTATCTGGGGGGTGAGGTTTCTGTGTAGGTTTGGGGTGCACCCCTAGTGTAGTAGCCTGGCTGGTAGGAGCTGCTGGGAAGAGGGAGCTAGAAGACATCTTGGTGAGGTGTCTGAGTTTTTTAAGGAGTGTTGCTACTCTCCCAAAGCAGAGCTGTCTTCTGTCACCAGCTGCAGGATATCACATGGAGCAGCCAAAGCCCAGTGGTGAGTGTACTAGAGCCAGTGCAGTACTGTTACCTTGATACACTTTCTCAAGAAAAACTTAATTTATACTTTTATAAACTAAAGATACTGATGAAACATCTAAGTATTTCTAATGTACTTTAACTTGTAATAATGGTAATTTGGATTAGTGGATGGTATAGCTAAATGTAATTGGTGTCATCACAAGAAAAAGGTACATCAGAGAGGAAATCTTTGACAGTGGATCAGTGAAGTTTTATTATCTGATAAAGTAGGAAGTGGCTTTCTCTTTTTCCCCCTTCTTTGTCTGTGAATCCTCTACTACTCATGATCCTGGGATCCATCCTTGTCTTCTTGAGATGAGTTTTCACAGAGCGGTACTGAAAGCACTTGAATTTCCTAGCCTTTCCCTACTCTTGTCTCCCTTGTTCTTTTCATCACTCAAGAGTGAGTTTAAAGTCCTGGGTACCTGCAGAATGGATAGGAGTGTGATACATGTTAAACCCATCCTAAACTCATGTTCCTAATAAAAATGTTACTAAACTGCTATCTCGGTTGATGGGTAATACATGCTTTTACACTGTGCTTCCTTGAAAGTCTGAAGTATGATTTAAATACAAGTTAATATATACAGATAGGTCATTAACTACAAAAGTCTTAATGAAAGCTCAGATTTACATTTTCCCGCAGGTGTTTTTAAAGTATCACTGGATGTACAGTATAGGACAGCTCTGTAATCTCATAAATCATTATTAAAATACAAAGCTAGTTCCACTGTTCCGTGGTTTCTGTCATGACAGTTCAGGTTTGTCTTATGTCAAGAACCTGGAGAATATGAGAGATGACTTGGATAAACTGTTGCATTTCTCTTCTTTACACCTTTTTGGTCCTTCTCTCTTTTTTTTTTTTTTTTTAAGATAGTGGTCCTGTCAATTCAAAGAAAGGAAAAAATACACCTTGACCCTTACTTCTAATCTTCTCATGTAACCGATGGGCTGCTGGAACAATAGCAGTCACATCTGATACAACAACATCTTATTTATAGATGGAAGCAGCTGCATCCTCTGTCTTTGCATGCAAGAAGACCTATTGTTTTCAAGTCTCCTGGTTAATGAGACTGTGGGAAAATGAAGGCCTACTGTGAAAGCACTATTAAAGTTAATTATTTGACACAAAAAGGAATGGAAGATGTGGCTGGTATAACTGGCTCTCAAACTTGAGTTAGGTGTAAATGAAGAAGTTATCAGTGCTGACAGCATAAGCTATAGGATAGCCTTGAGTTTACTCGTGGATTCTTATAGTGTATTTAGCATTTGGCTCATTAAAAATACCAGTTTCCACAGGCCTGCAATTTCGGATGACTGGAGGCCTGAACATTGAATAAGCTCATTTTGTAGGGAAAAATCCCTGCCCTGTTACTCCTTTGCCAGCCCTCAACCCGTTCTTCCTGCCACACTCCCCTGGGTAGGTCATCTGCGGGGAGTGCCCCGGTGTGCGGTCAGCAGGGTCCTCTGCACCGTCCCCACCGGGTCACTGGGGCAGGCAGTGTCCAAGACCGCAGTGGCGAGTGGGTGGCACTGTCTGGTGGTACAGTTTTCAGCTAGGAAATGCTCCTCTGGGATCTATGACCAGCTGGCTGACCTCTGAATCTGTAGCATGGAATTTGGGAGCTGTAATAGGCTGTTAATCCCTCTGTTGTCATCCTCATTTTTCCCCTCTGTTGGATGCCCTAGATGGAAGGAATGATTTCTGTCTCCATGGGAGAGCTCTCCCAGGCTGAGGAAAGCCTGAGCTTCATTACAGGTCCCTGGAAGTCCGTGGGTGAGCAGCCAGGAGATCTTTTTCTGTCCCATTTCAGTCAGGTGTTCAGTGGTGTCAGTTCAAAGACAGCATCCTGTGAAGCACAGAATGTAGCTCAGTGCAGCGTGTTCTCCCCTCGTGCTCTTAGGAGCTGTGAGGTGTTTCCCACATAGTTCATGCTGTGCAAATTAAAACAATATAAATTGGTAAATGTAACTATGGATGATAGGGGCATTAGGAGCGAGCGTTTATTGCATTAGTGCAAACTCAAGTGACAACAGTGCTAGGTTGGTTTAAGGTCTTTTTTGTGAAATATTCTTTTTTTAAACGCATACGTTTGAAGTCTTGCAAGTGAAAGTCTCTGACTAAATAATTAAGTGTGGAAAGATCAACCAACATACAGGAACTCTGGTGTCTTCTGTATCATACATGTAGCTTACAGAACAAAACAAGAAAAGAAGCCATCTGTCCTGGTGTAAGTTATAAAGTTCGCTGAATTCTTTGGTAAGATGACTGAATGTTTTTAAACAATCTACAAGAAAAACAGCAAACACTCCAGAAGCCTTGAAATTTCTAGCTTGAATTGTCTTTTTCCAGGTTCTGGGTTATTGAATTTCTCTGTACCACCTTTCATTGAACTAGGACTTGAAAGACTGAAGTTTTAGACCTTTTTTTTCTATTATCAGTTAAATTTTGGGTATAGTTTACTGATTGGTTATGCTGTTCAGTACTGATGGTTATGCTGTTCCAACGTAGAGGATTTTTTTATGGGGAGGAGGGTGGGAGTTGGGTAAGGCCCTTTTTTTTTTAATCTTTGTCACCCATTCTTGTACTTTAAAGGTAATTAAAAACAAAGGACTTATTTTATTGGTCAGCTTGTTACTTGGCTTACACTGTAATGTGTTTATAGTAATTTTGGCTCTTGATTTAATTCATCTAGAGAGTTTTGTTTGTTAAATTAGACTTTTTAAATGGAAGTCATCAAGGTAATATCTTTTTCTTCTGGAACATATTTTTAGTTTTATAAGAAGTCATTATTAGGGAGATGTTTTGCAGTGTTTAGGTCTCTTGACCCTTATCTTGTTGAAAATCTAGCTTCAGTAATCTTAGTATTAGACTGCTTTGTTGCACAGATTCTTTGGTAAATAGATTAATCTCTGGGTCTTGTGACTATTAATCTTGCTCTGCTGCTTAGGTTTGTTGAGGGATTTCCAGTAATTAGGACATCTTTGTGCTTGGTCTCAAAACAGTCACTGTTTTTTTTCATGTGTTGTAATGGTGAAGTAGGAAACAACCAGATGTATTATTTGGTTACTTTTGCTTTTCATGTTGCATAAAAAGCTTATAAATATCTAAGTAGTTTTTTCAAGATACTGACCCGAGGCAGAACCTTCTAAAACCGTATTAACTGCGGGATTCGGTGTTGAAATGTTCATGTAGGAGACATTAAAAGAAAAAAATATGGACTTCTTTTAAAAAGTGCAGGCACTTCATTGCATCTTCTGACACTTCACTGTGGTTGCTTGTAAACTGTGAGCTCCAGCGAGGCTAAATCAAAAACTTTAATAAAGTCAAAATGTATTTCTACAGTAACGCGATTCTTGTTGAACGTTGCCTAGGAGTTCAGACGATCACATGGCCTCTTCTTGCTGGGAGTTTATACTTGTCAAAAGGGCTTTTTTGATTTGCCTCCTCATGCCTTTTATTAATACAGTGTTCTGGAGAAAAGTGTTGACACCAGGGGCAGTGGAATACTTATTTGGAAATCTTGTGTATGTTTTGTTGCAAGACTATTTCAGTATATTGCTTCCAATTATTTAATTTTCAGCGTTTTACCATTGCTTTGGCTTATGTTAGGGTGCTTTTTGGTGTCAAGTGAATAGAGAATAGAAGAAAAGTTTTGTGTGATGCTGCTTGGTCAGGATTATTGTGTTCTTTTTGTAAATGGTCTGCCCGTAACCCTTTTTCCGTATGTCACGTGTGTTGTTGTTTTCAGCAAAGCATGCACTCACCAACAAAGCACTTTCTGGGAGTTAAGTTGGGTTTATGTGGGCCATCTCAGTGTTGTGAGGGAATTCTGAGACTTTCCTCTGCTGGCTTGAAGTCAGAAATAAAATTTATTCTTGGTAATAGTTGAATTAAGGATTCAAACAGCAGGCTGTTCAAGTGAATGAAATGCTATTAACCAGAAGGGCAATGAGAGCATTTTTTGTTATTTTAATTTGCTTAAGAGAATGAGATTACAGCCAGAAAATTGTCTTGTCAGACAGCCAGATATTGACTTCCTGGTCTTCCATTGCCAAATGTTCCAGCTTCTCCAGCTCCTCCCTCCCTGAGCCCTCTGCCAGCTTGCCATGAGAGCCAACAGCAAGAGCTTGGGCTAGTCCTTTCGTTGTTTGTTGGGCAGAATGTTACCTATCAGAGATCTAAGCACTGTTTTTTTTATAAGAGCTGAGAATTTGGATGAACTGTGTCTACTTAAAAACTAGCAAAGCTCCATTTTTTTTGAGGTCACCTTTTATTTGTAACATACAAAAGTATATGCATAACTTGAAAGCAAGTAGGATGCTCTGATTTGCTAACGTAGAACTCACTTTTCGTTTCTGGACTAAGGAGAACTCTGTATTAAATATTAACTTTAATTTAGAAAGCCTGGAAAAGCTGATCTTCTGTTTCAGGTCATTTGTGTTGGTATGAAGTACTTTACAGTTTTGGGTTTTATTAATATTTAAAGAGTCTTTCTGTGAGTTTAAGAATCTGTGTAAATATTTGTGTTTTCAAGTGTTTGATGTTCCCAACTTGTGCCTTCCTTGTGATTCTCTGCCCTTAAGGTTGTTGCTTTCGGTTATTTGAAATTCTTCATTATTTCTCTCTGTTGTAAATCTTCCCTGCTGTCAGATAAGTTTAAAACTAGCTAGTGGACTCGTAAATGACAAAAATTGAGATATATACAGGATGTGTACAAAACCCTTCTTTCTTCAATCAAAAGAATAAATATATTGTAATAAAAGATGGGGTCCTTGATTCACTTTTTTGATATGTACCTTTGAAAGACCGGTTTGTTAGTAACTTTAGCTCTTACTGTCTCATTTCTCTGAATTATATTCTGACTTTTTCAGATCAGGTTTGCAAGTTTCATCAGTTCCTGTAAAGCTGTTACCATAGCACTCATTTCTTTTTCTTGACAGCATCTAAAATTAAGCTTAAACTCAGGGGTTTTTTTCTGATAAACCTTTATAATTCCAGTCAGATTTCTTCTGCAAAATGATTTTTTTCAGGACTTCCTAGGTATAAGTGAATGAAGAAAATAATTATAAGTAACTTCTGAAAAGTCTCTGAAATCAGATGTACAGCAACTCTACAAGTTTATTACTGTGACTTGTGCTTTTTTCTTTGGTTACGTCTCTGGATCCGTATTAAATGCAGTATTTGTTTTTCTTCCCCTGTCCCTCGGGAATTATAAATCACTTGCAGCAAAAATAAGACCAGTTGGCTTTATATAAATTCCCAGTTTCCAAGTGAGACCATACCAATGCCACAAGGTGAACAGCTATTGCCAAAGCTTCAAAAGGAGAAATGCCTGAGGATCTGTTGTACAACAGTGCTGCTCAGAAAGTCCTTGATTCCACTGTTTAAAACATCAAAATGATGTAGTTAATTCCCCAAACACTTAATATCTTTGAAGTAACTCCAGAAAACTGATTCCAGGAATGAAGAAAGCTGTAGGCTTGCTAACAGTAGCCTGAGCCTAGCCTTGTCCTGTCACCTCCCTGCACCCTCACAGTTGTGACCATCCCCCCAGATGCCAAAGGAGCACCCTGCCCAATGCCTCCACCATCCCCATGATACAGTAAAGGATATCTTGTTGACCCTGAACTGCCTGGACTTATCAGCTGGTTCCCTAAAGGGCAAATGGTCTTTTCATATGCTTTTGTGGCTAACTGTGCTCCATGTGTGCCCTGTGTGTGACTGTAACCTTAACCTAGTAAATAGCTAACCTCAAATAGCCACCCTCTTACTTCTTACTCAGCTGGTACCTCAAGTTAATAATTTCAGAGAGTATGTGTTCTTGCATTAAGGGTTCATTTAGAGTCTTGTCATGTGCCGTGGGAAAGAAAATCACAATATCCTTGGAAGGAAACTGCTCTGTAATTTAAGGTTAGAAATCTGTGACTTCCTCATATACTGAAATGAAAATGTAGTATTTCAATTATTAACTCCCTCCCCAAAAAAAGCCCCAAAACACAAACCAAGACATTTGCTCTTCTTGACTTATAAATTGACTCTTAGGTCTTAAAAAAAAACAAAACAAGAAAAGAAGACGCAGAAAGGAAAGTGCAAGTCAATGGTAAAAAAAGTGCAGACCTTGACCCCTGGGTTAGACAACTGTGCACAGCCAGCTAAATCATGACTGTAACCCTGGGGAATCTCCTCTGGCAAAACTTGCTGTTGAAACTGGAGGAGCATCTGTCTCTGTCTGTCAGCATGGTCTTTCCTCTGTACAGTACCCACCCGAGCAGAGCTGGCAGAAGAGAGCCCATAGTACATGTGCTGCCATCAGTTCATAGCTTGCAATCGTCAGGCAGTCTCTGGGAGGTTGCAAAAAGGTCTTCCCAATCCTCCAGGGCAGAATTTTAATTTAGCAGGGCACCCATGAGTGCAGGTTGCCCCAAACTGCATGCAAGGCAGGTTTTGTGCCAGCGCGTGCGCTAAATGTAAGGGAGCAAATAGCGTTTGGCCAAAGTGCAGTCAAACTGCAGATAGCTTGAATTTGTTACTTGTGACAGTGATCCATAGCCAAATCTTGCCTTATTTTCAGTCCATTCAGATGTGGGAGGATAAATATAAAGCATAAACAGTGCAGTCTTGGTGCACTCGAAGTACAGAAGGGAAGGAATCACAGAATATTTAGAGTTGGAAGGGACTCACAAGGATCATCGAGTCCAACTCTTAAGTGAATGGCCCATATGGGGATCAAACTCATAACCCTGGCATTATTAGCACCAAGCTCTAACCAGCTGAGGTAATTAAAGCTGCAGGGTCCCCTACTTGAGAACAGACATAAAGTATTTACAAAATTTACAAGAAAATTATTGCATTGCTGGTTGTTTTCATGGACACATCCAGCTTATGTGCTTGTTCTAGAGCTCCTGGCTGCTTTTTGTACCTTCACAAGTGCCAAAAAGCTTTAGTTGAAAGTACAGCTGGAAACTCCGTAGAACTTTTACCAGATTTTGCAGGATTTGGCTCACCATTAAATGTGTGGGGTCTTGGAGCTGCTGCTGCTTTCATTCAGACTTTTTCTAGTATCTGAGACTGCCAAGAGAGGTGACAAGTTCTTTCCTCCCCTGGTAGTTTCTTTAGGGCTGTTTTTTCTCTAGCAGCTGCTTTGAGACCTCTAATTCATTTCTATGCTGACCATCAACTCTGTGTCTGCCTGTGGGGGCTAAATGCTAATATTACTGAAACTATAGAAGGGAATGCACTAGAAATAAAATGAATTAATTTCTTAGAATTAAGGATGAGGAAAAAGCAAATGGTAGATGTATTTGCCAGTCTACAGCAATTGATAGTTTTATCAAGGAGCCAAAAAGCGCGTGTCTTTCTGAAAAAGTCAAACTTTTGAAATGGGTTAAGAATGTTTGTGGGGGAGGTAAGGTGGAGCGGCTAATGTGACAAGGTAAAACTGTATTTTGTCAGAAGCTCTCAGCTGTAATGCACGGGTCTTGTATGTAGAAACAATGACTTTATAATCTGAAAACACTTGTTTGTATCGTGTTGTGGATGAAAAGTTTGCAGTCTGACTACTGTTTTTTGAACTAGATAATTTGCCTGGGACTGCTGACCGCTTGCAGATTAAATAGATAAAATCTGTCAGACAAGCCACTCCTTGATGTGTGACACTAGAAATAATCATTATCTGTGTGAAATGTAACTGAGAATGTTGTCTCAAAAGGAAAAAGTCTTAACACTTACAGGCTTCCCTGTCAGTTTACACGTGCTGTGATGATTTTTCAAAGAGAGGTCAGGTCTTGTAGGATGCTTTCATTGAGAGGCAGCAGGCACACTCTGAGGAAGGTTTGTGAAAGCAGGGATGGTGTGAGTAACTATTGGGCTTTATTTTTGGACCTGGGGGCAGTGGACAGGATGCAGAACACACCCTGGATTTCCACAGAGCTAGTTTTGATCTAGTTATGTTGCTCCTGAGCCGACTCCCTGTAGATCTGCCTCCTGCATCTCACTCTCCAGGGTTTCTGTGGCTTATTTCTCCAGCAGAGAAGTGCTGTCTAAATGTAGTGGAGGCTGTTGTGGGTATTGCCTGACTCCTGACTTAATGAGCCCTTCCAAGTGGGGTTGGGGAGCAGAGAGCAGAAACAGTAATTAGCTCTGCTGGTAGCGACAGCCAGCCATGGAGGCCAGAGCGAATAAAAAGCCTGCCTGGATCTCAGTTCCTCGTGCCGAACACCACGGGTGTGATGTCGCTGTGCCTCGCCCTCCCGGCCCTCTGCAGCCATTTGCCTCTGTCACCCCACGGCCAGCCTTTGCAGGAGTGCTGTGCTGTTGGTCACACTGTCACTGACCTCCCCTCTTGCTCTTCGCCTGCAGCTCGGAGTCCCTGGTGAGCGTGGTGCATCCGCACACCCCAGCAGAGGCTGCTGCAGGAAGGCTCCTGGCTGCCACCCGTCTGGCTCCTGGAGGAGATGGCAGTGCTTCTGCGGGGGTCTCCCATTTCTTTTGTCATCAGCGTCACCACAGGCCACTGTGTCCTTAGGAAAGGTTCACTGCTTTTTGAAGTCGCGTTTGTCACTCCTATGTCCTTGTGTCAGACTCGGGAAAAAAAGTGGAAGGGTGTTTGTTTCTTCCATGTTTAGGGCACTGGAGGGCTGTGCAAGCAGCTAGTTAACCGTGGTCATATTTATTAGTACAGTCTTAGGAATGCCTAGATACTGATGTGGTGCTCAAACCTGCTTAGAGCTGGGTTCTTAATTGCAAGGGCTTCTTGCCACTGAATGTTCTGATGGCACAGATTGCACCTATTGTCCACCTGAATGCTTTTGGGAGGGGTGTGATATTTCACTGCCATGCCTTACCTGAGCTGTGTTCGGAGTTGTTTTTAATGTTAAAAGCGGGTCATCAGGCTCAGGAGATAAGCGGTAATCTCTGATGAGGAATGTGCATACCTTTAATGGCTGATTTTGGAGACAGCACATGATTTTAAGCTGCTGTGAAAGTATGCGCTTGGTTTAAGAGCAAATGTCCTTTGCTCAGGTGTTGATAAGCAGTATCTTGTTAAGATTTGATAAATCGATGGCTGTCATATGCTCAGTCTAAATTAGTTTGCAAATCAACCAATAAGTTTTTAAACCAATATCGAGAATTGATTTAAAAGTTTATGAAAAATCATGCATAAGAACTAGGCCAAAATGCTCTGTTATGAAACCAAGGGTGTGTATTTTATTATACAAGAGGAATTCAGTGTTATATCTCTAACACGTGTTTAACTTGCACTGAACAAAGCATGTGACATATGGTCCTGCTCTGGAAAGACTATGGAAAAACCTCTTTTCCTTTAATATGGGTTGGATTAAGATTCTGAGAGGCTGCCTGCTGTTGTCCTGTGGACAGGCTTTTCATGTGTCGGTTGTTTGGTTTCTCAATCCCACAGCACTTGCTGTTGGTCCTTTGGAGGCTGCACCACCTGCTGACTTGTAAATGTCTGTCCTTGTTGGGGCTGGCGGGGGAGAGAAACAAATATAACAAATGGAGGGACGTTTTGGAACTTCGGTAAAAGCCACATACCTCACTAGCAGTTCGTGGAAATTAAACTCTAGTTCAGGAGATGGTTTGTAGGCCAGCCTAGAGCAGTCACTGCTATTGTGATGCCTTGTGTTCTTAACTAGGAGGTCCCTGGTCACAAAAAAATAACTGGCAATGTCTGTCTCTTTATGGTTGTTGGTAGAGTTATTGAAAAACAAATACAGAGCCAGCTAAGTCAGGGAACAGAGTAAGTGGCAGATCAACTTAATTCACGGCTTCCAGCATTTTCAGAAACTCCTCTGTGTGTAACAGTGAGTGAAAATAATGTCTGTATGACCAGCTCTGTAATCTGTGGTACAAATGCAGTGTTTTAAAGCATGGAGCTGGCTATTTGACAAACAGTATAGGTGTTAGATCTTGGTGTTGAGCTGTCTGATGCATGGAAATGGATTTGGATCTGATGGATGCCTTCCGCAGGTGTGATGAGATGAAAAGGATTTCAAAGAGCTGAGAAAGAGCTATCTAGAGCTGCTAATGGGGGATATTTGAGAAGGGTGGTTCCAGATTCTCTCCTATGGTTTACCAATACAGCCAAACCAGTGGAATGGTTTGTTCCCTCCAGAAAGGATTTTTTAGGGGCTGGCAGAGAGAAGTTTCACCGTGTGACTTCTCTTGTATTCTTAAAACTTTCTTGCTGTTCCTGATGGTTTTGCCTCGTGGGTGCAGTGACAGGTAAGACTGAATCAAGACACTCAAGTCCTTCCCTCTAAGGGCAGTGATATGTTACTTGAGCTCAAGCTGCTCTGTGCCACTTCATCTTAAGAGGCAGAGCAGATGGGTGACCCAGCCCATCCTCCTGCTCCGCCGCCCAGCCAGGGTGGTCCCGTGTGCCCTGGTGCTGGTGTGGGCTGTCTGTAGGTGCCTGCATGACTTCTGCTTGTGGGACCTGGGCCATTAAAGGGTCACAGCGTAAGCCCGAGCCAGAGAGGAGGCAGCTGTGCAAGCGAGGTTTGCTCACTGAGGTGTCAGATGCTCTCCCAGTGCCTGAAAGTCCAACCCATCCAGCAGGGGAAGGGCACTAGCTTTTGTGTTTTCCATCTGGTTTTATGGTACTCAGAGCTGCATTTACGTAGCAGTGTGGTGACCTGAGAGGGGCCGTGCTTCACCACCACCGTGATCCTGCAGAAGCTTGGCCTCTGTGGATGTTTGCCCATTTGAAATGAAAATTTCTTAGGTGGTTGGTGTTCTGCTCTAAGAGTGAAAACGTGTGCAGAAGTCAGATCAGAGCAGTGTCCCCAGTAAGCCCATCTGAAATATGGAAATTGATTCAACCTCGAGTAATACTGAAGAAAACAAAACCAAAACTTAGGTCCACCATTGCTTACAGAATTCCACCATTGCTTACAGGAAGTAAAAAAAAAAACCTCAAAAAACAACTCCAAAAGATAATAATTTGAAGTTATTAAATTATAAAATTTCTGTTTTAGAAAATACTTGAGCTAACAAATAAATTCAGGCTTGGTGACTTTCTGTGGAAGTACTTTAGTACTTCAGTTTTCTGTTTGCCTCCTTTACACAGAGGAGTAATGCCAGCTCTGGAAGGATATGACCATCAGTAGCTTTTGAGATTAATTTTTGGGTGAGGAATGATTTGACATGCAAATATGTACTTTAGTATGATCATTCGCCTGATAGCCTGGGAATAAATTTCATGTGACCTACTGTTGATGCCTCAAGTAAGATTTATATCCCTTGGAAGCAAGGCTCTGAAATGTGCTGGAAATTCATATACTTAAAAAAAAATAAATAACGTGACTCTTGGCTGTCTTGTGTGTTTAACTTCTGAGAAAATTCTATCTGTCTAAATGAATCTTAATGCTTTTTTAAAAAACATGAGTATAAAGGATGTATATTGGGATATAAACTTTTGAAATTAGTTGTGCTTCACTATTTTCTCTTTCTTCCTTATGATTTTATTGTATCTGCTTTTTATTTTTTTAAAATTCATAAATATGAATAAACTGAGCAACATTATTTCCCATTTAAAAAAACCCCAAACTCTCAAAAGCAAAAAGAAGTAGTGCAGTTTTACTTCAGCAAATACCCGCTGTTGCCTTTGTGGTTGGAAAGGGGAATTTTATTTTTGTTTTGTTTGTTTTGTGTTTTTGCTTTGGTTGGTTGTAAGCCAGCAATATAAAATGATTGTAAGGCAGCCACAGAAAACAAGTCACTGTATTTTCTGTTGATTATAGCACTACTGAGATATTTTTGTAGTAAATTCTGGCAGAGCACAGTTCTCAACGCGTGCGGGTTCCTTTTGTTTCTGGATGTGAGTTGTCATGGTAATAAACCAGGAGCTGCAGCCTGGAGCTCCTCAATGCTTAAG
This sequence comes from Oriolus oriolus, assembly GCA_013400235.1. Taxonomy (NCBI): domain Eukaryota; kingdom Metazoa; phylum Chordata; class Aves; order Passeriformes; family Corvidae; genus Oriolus; species Oriolus oriolus. The sequence goes on from VXBT01007527.1 coordinate 759,203, forward strand.
CCCAGCTCAGGGGTTTGTGACAAGTAACCTCTGGAGGAGTGGTCAGGGTCTCCCTTGGCATCACGGGCTTCTAGAAAACTCCAGTTTACAAAGTGGAGGTGGCCCTGATGCTCTGGGTGGTTCTGAAATGAGTGTATTGCTGGCTGGGTTGGGATTGAATTGTGCCTGGGAACTGATTTTTCTTGACCGAAGGGTGGAACTCATGTTTCAGGGTAGTTTTGGGGTTTGTTTGGTTTTGGTAGCTGTGGCTATGATCAAATGAACCAGAGGGTGGAGTGTGATGACATTCAGCACTTGGGACAGTGCTGAAACCCCCATTTCATTGCTGGGTTGCTCCTCCCTAACAGCACAAGAAGGTTTGTTCCGAGGTCTTGTTTTAAAAGCGAGGTGAGATGCAGTTATGTCTGAGAAGCTGGGTAAATGTGAGCGGTTGGGGCTTTTACAGCTTCAGATGCAGACTGATGATTGCAGGTGATTGTGCAGAGGTGGCTTACTGGGTTACCCCTTCATCAGCTCAGGCACATTTCTGCCTTATCCTGGTACTGAATTTACAGTTGGTTCATAATGGGGACCTTAAACTGCTCACAGGAGCAATTAGCCCATACCAGTTGATGAATGGCACCTCTTCTATGTCACCGTGACATTTTTTCTCATGATTTGTAGCACCTGCCCCATTTAACACGTGGTCCACCATGTGTTCACCCACCATGAATGCCAGTGTGCTACGAACTGTACGTTGCTGTGATTTTTCTAATGGTTGCAACACTTCTAAGGATGCATTTGAAGGAGGAATACTGTGTAGCTGTGGCTATGATGTTGCATGCTCAGGACCTAGGCCTTACAGAAACTTAATTTTTTTCAGAAAATAGATTGCCCTTGCTCACTATAAGGGTGATTGTATGAAGGTTTCTTCTAGGTCAAGTTTGTAGTGATGTGCCTCCTTCATGGCAAGTTGTTTGTCTGGCTTAGTTATTCCTAGGTTGTGTGAACTGCAGTGCTTGTGCATAAACTGGTATCATGGATATTAACCTGCCTGCTTTGAAACCTGTAGACTAATTAAGCCCTCTTAAAAAAAACCCCAAAACCCACCACTAGAAGTATCTGAGAACTGTAATTTCTTAATCTTGCTCTCACAGCTCTTGGGGAATCCTCTAAGCACAGCTAACTACTAACCCTATTTTTGGAAGGCAACCTTACCTGGGACACCATGGTCTTCTTTTCCGGGCCACCTTGGTTGTTCTTCCTGATGTTGATCTCTAGGCTGATGTCCTTTAAAGTGCTTCTGCCGTCACAACTCGGTGCCAACTAGGAGTTACTTTTTGACTGTTAACTCCAGGGCATTTGGGTATCACTTCATTTTCCCCTGTTTTGTTCTTGATTTTTTTTTTTAACATTTTTTTTTAATTTAAACGTGCCAATCATTATAGTACTCTATATTTGAATAAATTTACGTAAAATTGATCTCTGCTACAAGTAGTTGTTTAAAAATAAGTGCCACCGTGTTTAGTAGCTGATCTATTTGTTAGTGCAAGATTGATTTTTGTTTAATAGGATACTGGGTGTTATTTCATATAGCTAGTAAAAAACGTGGGACAAATAACCCTATCTCAAAACAATTTTTGACTCTCCTCAGCATTAAAAAAAGACCCCCTGCAACAAAATATGTGAATATTTGTGCAATGAATATGAAAATGGATTTAACAGCTTTAATACAAACCTCCAACTATTGGCAATAAATATTGAAAAGATGCAGAAAGACAACTACTTTTATATATATTTTTAATAGTGAATAACGGAAGTGCCTTTTATAATTATGGACTGTGCTGTCAGTAGGAATGGTCTTTTGTGGTGGAACTGTTTTTCTTGCATTTGGACATAGGATCAACCTTTGGATTTCTGACTACTTCTGACTACTGGGCTTTTGTGTTAAGCATTTAATTGTCCGACTTCTGAGAGTCCGCAGAGCAGAAAAGAAATGCACTGCACTACCCTGTAATTTCCTCTGTTCATTAGTTTGCTTGCGGACTTCTATGGCATGGCAGGCTTTAATTTCCCATCTACCCTTTCCATGTTCATCCCCCCACCTTACGGGATGATTAGAATAATGAATGTCGTAATATTTTTTGCTTTATTCTGCTGAAAGCTTTATGACTAACAGGATATGTTGAATCAACTGGACTACTCCTGAGACAGTGTTAAAAGTTTGTTAGTGTGGGTCATTGAACCTTCCAACTCATTTTTGTACCCTTCCAATTAGAAAAATAAAAAATTCTAAAATGCAAAAAATGAGCACGTAATGAAATTGTCTTTTGAGGGAAGCTCTTTAGAAAGAAAATAATTCACAAAAGAAATAAAGTATCTTTGAAAGACAGGAAAGCTGATTTCAGTACCCTGCTGAAACATCATATTTCTCTGCAGTTATTTTATTGTGATCCTATGGTGTTTCTCCAGCATCTGACATTGAAGCAGTAATTCAGTAAAATCTTTGGAAAAGCATGTTTCTATTTCGTATTGGGATTACTCCCAGGAAAATGGGATTTCTCCTTTTTCTTTATGGGGTTTTGGAGTTGCTCCTGACTAGCTTCATGCATGGGTGTTTCAGTTCCAGATTAAAATCACCTGTTCCTCCTATTTCTAATCCAGTTTAAAAATTCCACCCGTAACCCAGAACAAATGTCCCCACCCTCCCCACGGTGGAGCTAAAAATAACAATTTTTGTGTGTCAACAAGTCTTAACAAGATCAATACAATCTCTTTTCCAGTGCCTAGAGGAAGTGAAGGTTGGGTTGGCTGGCCTGTAAGCTCACTTCTGGTGAAGGCTGATTCCCAAGTTTAGTCATGCCTGGTTGCTGTGGAGCGATGTTTTGTCATGAATTTCCCAGAATATGATGCATGTTAGTTGAAATGCATACAGGTTTAAGATGGTGAGATTTTTTCAGAACTTTCAGGTAAATCTACAGACCCCATATTCTTCCTTAAAACATGGCCCATGGAATTTCATTCATGTAAGTGCCAATGAGGGCCATTAAACTATGTAATTTCGCTTAAATATTTCATTTCTTTTTGTATAGCTGCCAATTCAGCACCAATAAATTATTTCCAATAACTTAGGCTTTAGTTTATTTTAAGCCAGAGATCTTTATGTACAATAGTAAGAATGGCTTGCAGAGAAATGTTGTTGTAGCTTACAGTAAAGTTAAAAAGAAAAATGGATCTGAAATTGGTAATATACTGGCAGGCTTCCCAGGTGACAGCCCCCCCACCTGAATTTGAAGGTCCTGGTGTAAGGAAAAGAATGTTAAAAATTTGCAGCACATGACAAATCCTTCTTTTTAATCTCTTTATGGCTCAGTGATAAGTGTGTACATACCTGGGCATGCTCCTGCACAGCAGTTATGAGCGTGTTCAGGTTTTTTCCACTGCTGGCACACTGGAGGTGAAGATGAAATATTCATCTCCATGTGTGCATGGCAGTGATTTTGGTATGAGCAATACTGGATTTTTCTGTCACCGTGGCAGTCAGTTTTTGTGGTTTGCTCCTGTCTTTTGGCAGGTCAGTATTTGCAAGATGTGAGGGTTTAGTCCTCCTCAGGTCTTGCCTGCAGAGGGAGGTTTGGCTGGGGTAGCCGACGTGCTCCCCCACCACCCGCCCTGCCCTGCCCTGCCTGCACGCCGTGCTGTCTCTGAAGGCAGTGACTTGTGTCGTCTCCTGAGCTGCTCTGGGTGAGAGCCTGACATTTTAGTGTGAGCCAGATGTGAGCAAACCTGTGTGGCAGTGGCCACAGCTCTTCTGTGGACATGGAAATTTTTGTGTAAACCAGATGGGATTGATGTTGCTGTAGTCCAGTCTCTTCCTCTTGGTGATGCGGGCACTGCTTTGGCCTTGGTGTGCCAGTACAGGCAGCCAGACAGGCCAGTGCTAAATCAGCAGTAGAGGGAAAGAAAAGGAATGTAAGTGCTTGGTATAGCTGTCCTAGTGGCTGAGAGTCATATGATTTCAGGTGCTGGGTGTGTGAAGAAGAGGGAAAAGACAGGATCCTACAGCTACAAGGAATGAGGGGCAGGACTTCAACAACCTAGGTTTGGATTGTGGCTTCGTTGCTCAATAAGAAGAAAAAACTTGGCATTGCTGCTCTTGTTAGTTCATCACGATTTCGGGAGGTCCCAGTCTGAGCTAATAACTGTTTAGTCAGCCATATAGAAATGCCTCTCTTCCTGCCAGCAGTTTCATGGTCTGTTGAAGCCAGTCAGAGACTTTGAGGTCCCACCTCCTCCGTGCTGCAGGAGCGGTTGCCTCGATGACCCCGACACTGGAGCCCATGGGTCTCGTGCTGCCAAGAGAGCGGCTCCGAGTTGGGTCCCTGCGAGCAGGTGCTCACCTTGGGTCCAGGGAGGAGGTGGCAGGAGGCCAGCATGGAGGGACCAGTGGGACCTCCCGTCTTCACAGCAGTGAAACTTGGGCTTGGGGTGTGGTCTGGAGTGGCCACGTGTGATGGAGCCTGGACCTCCTGGTGACTGGCTGAATGTGAGCTAAAGATAGGTTATTTTTAAGAGATCAGCCTTTCAAAACGCATTGTACGCTCAGCACGCAGATCTTTTTGAGCCTCAGGTGAATATTAGGTGCTTTGAAAAGTTTTTTTTTTCTATCCTTCAAGGCAGTGAATCAAGGAATTAGCTTGCTTTTTATTTTTGCATTTTGATTTGAAAGAAACCAAACTATTATAAGATGAAAGCTGCTCTCTGCTTGTTTGCCACATCACAGAAATGAGTGAATTTCTTACTTGGAGAACAGTGAATTTTTCAGGGTTTTGCTTAACTGTCGCAAGGATGAATGGTTGAGTTTGGCCTGTAGTTTCACACCTTAATGCAAACCAGGACTGAAACCAGTGTAAGCTTTCAATTTTTAGAGAGGTTTAAGTTTTTCAGTCCAAAATAGTGAAATTTCACATCTCTATCATATTAATAAAGTAAAAATGTCTTCATTAAGCTAGTATGAATTTGGGGCCAGCATTCTGGTTTGTGTAACTGGCAAATATGTTTGAAGTACAAATCAAATGGATAGAAAGTCTGGGCACAAACACGGACAGATTTTTATTAGCATGGAGAGCAGAGGTAGGGTTGCAGACCAGTATGTTTCTGTGGATCTAATTGAAGCTGAGCTGTGTTAAAACTTGAGTGTCTCTGTTTTGCTTCAAAGTACAGTCAGAACTTTAAAGTGATCCATCTGACACCACGGAAACAAGCAAATTAAGAAATAACACTGAATTAAACAAATTTCGTGCTGCTTCCAACACAGCAACCCAAGCATATGACTTTGGCTGCAGTACAGATTTAAGTGTAGATTAGATTTCAGTCTTTTAGCTTTCATTTAAACAAAAACATGCTTTAAAAGCTGCGCTGTTTTGTGCTTTGCATTTAATTTTTGGGTTTGGAGTTTCCATTGAGATGTTTTTTCAAGCTGTTGCCACAAGCTTTGTGTAGCAAGATCAGCNGTTCTTTTTGCGTGTGTGTTCTTTTTCTTCCTTTTTTTTTTTTTTTTTTTTTTTTTTTTTTTTTTTTTTTTTTTAAATTCTGCTGGCTGGATAAAACTAGAAAGGAGAAAGCTGGTAGTTCCTCTGCGCTTGTGAATAAGTAGTCCTTCCCTGCAGCAGAGTATTTAACCGGTCGTAGCGGTGATGATTAGCGTTGCTCCTCTTGACACGTTCAAACTCTTAAAAAAAGTTGTGTTTGAAGCAGCGGAGGGAGAAACCGGAGGGAATGACGTCCTGTGAAGTTTCGGCGGCTCGGTGTGCCCCCCGGTGGTGATTTGGGTGCGCGCCTTGCAGGAGCAGCATCCGAGGCAGCATCCGCGCTGTTGTCACCTGCCTGCTTCTGTGTCTCCTGCGCGTTAGCCGGGGCAGCCCGCAGGGACGCTGCCAACTGGCAGGGGTGTCTGTAAGTCACCGTGGGCTCCAGTTCAGCTGCTGCTTTAAGGGTTTTGCTTGACTAGTCGGCATAAATCACGTTCGGCACGTCATGTCCTTGAAAGGGAGAGTTCTTTTCCTGAGGAATTTAGAAGCTTAGCTTTTGTCAAGTGTCTTGAATATCAAAATAAAAAAAAAATTTCATAGCTTACGTGCCTAAGTTTGCGTGTGTTATTTTTGTGAAATGGTTTCATTTCAAGCGCTTGGAATCTGCTTAGGATATTGCACTACTTGGCACAGATGTTTCTGAAGGACTCTTGCATTCTGTCAATTCACTTTGAATTAAGAAGATGAAACAGCTATTTGTGTTCGATAATGAGTGTTTTTGCCAAGTGAGCTCAGCATAATTTTTCCTGAGATAAATGGAAAACTGATGTGACTTAACAACAATAACTTGACATTCTGATTTTATTTTTTTTAAATTGCTTTCCTCCTCTTTAGTGCTGCGGGCTGACTGGAAGTGTGCAGAGCCTACTGACCACATATGAATATGTATTTGCTCTTTTGACTCTACTGTAGTGTTTTTTACTTTGCAGTATTGCGGAGAAGTTGATTGAAAGGGGTGTTGCTGGTTTTTTGTTACTTCAATTTCAATGCCAAGCTTTTGGTGCTAGAGGGAGCTGTTCCCTGCCAGACGCCTCTGGAAAGATACCGCTTAAGGAATGGGCAGCAGCTCACTTTGGCACTTGTTGGAAACATCCAGTGCATAGAAGCTGAGATGTTAGAATGTTTTCTTCCTGCCTTTTTTTTTTTTTTCAAATGGAGAAAAAAGCCCCTCACCTTAGTTCTATCAGTGATGAGATTTCTTTAGCCAGCAGCTGTGATGGAAGCACAAGTTAAGATTTCATTGGTTGTGGTTTGTTTTCCTCATCCCTCCCCTTTATTAGAGCTCTTTAGATTTTTTTTTTAATGTCTTTTTATCTCCATTTTTTTTTTTTTTTTTTTTTTTTAATCAAGGACCTCCACCATCTGCAGTTCCTCATCTGGGCACCTATGGGATGTTGTGTTTGCAAATATTTGACAAGTATGGTTGGATTTTGAAGGGGAATTACTTATTAAAAAAAAAAAAAGAGTTCTCTAAACATACCTTATTTATTGCTTGTGACACTGGTCAGAATGACTTAAGGCCGGGCTGGATGAGGCTTTGAGCCACCTTGTCTAATGAAAGGAAACCCTGCACATGGCAGGGGTGTTGGAATTATGATCTTTAACATCCCTTCCAACCCAAACTGTTCTATGGTTCTATGACTCCCTTCACTGATTTAATGCATTCCCCCTGCACTGAGTCACTTCAGCTGCATTTCTCTGGGAACATAACCTGTGTTCATCACTCCTTTGTACATATGTAGGCTTGGTCGCTAGGTTTGTGTTTCCCATCAGTTTGGAAACCATGTGCCCGTGGATCCCCTTTAAGGTCTGTAAGCTAGCTTCCTGAATGGTTCTCTGTTCTTCTGGGGATACTTTACAGCAGATAAAGTCTCTGCCACTGCAGAGAAATGTCTGTGCAAGCTGGTGGCAGAAGGTTACTCTCCTTTTTCCTCTGCTTGTTGTTAGAGAGACTTGCTGGAGCTGAGTTAGAGCAGCCCTTTCTGGCCAGGCTCTTTTCTATGTAAGATGCTGCTGCGAGCATCTGATGCTCAGTGGCCCACTCCCAGCTTCCCAGGGCAGCTGCTGGCTTGTGCCGCAGCGTCCGGCACGTCTGGCTGGGCAGCAGCGGTGCCACAGGGACTGTCTGGGTGCATCTCACCCTGCCGCCAGCACAGCGCTCCCGGGAGCCTCTGCTCACCTCCAGCCTGTCTGGCGAGCGAGCAGCTCACCGGCTGCAGCAGACATGTCTTTTCACGCACTTTTATCAGTATGAAAACAAAGTAAAAAGGCGAGCAGCTACTGTATTTTCTCTTCAAAACCCTCTGTGTGCAAAGCCCCTCCATCCCAACACATGCATAATTTCTTTTGTCTTTGATGTGCCCTCTGCTCTTCCCAGGACCAAGGCCTCTAGAGGGCAAGGGAACTGAAGGGCTGGAATTGGAGGGAAATTGCAGCACTTTGGCTTGTGCGTTTCTTCTGCTTTTTCAAACTGATTATTTGCCTTTTCCACTGTGAGAAAAACACATTTTTGTTACAGAATGAGAGACACCTATTTAGCCTTAGCCATTGAGTGTAACTCCTGGTATCTTTTCTGATCTGTACCGTGGTTTTAACAAGTACAGCACATTCCTACACTTAATGTATTTAACTGGATTTTCTTTTTCTTTCTTAAATACAAGTTCTCTCTGTGACTTCAGTTCTTTGTCTTTGCCCAAAGAGCATTCTTTCATTGTGTCTGAAAGCAAATATTTCTGTACTTTTTAGGCAATTTAAAATACACAAATATTTCACAGTTATCAAATCTTTCATAAATTTCTAGCTTTGTTGTGTTCCATTACTTGAAAACATCTTACAGTAAGTTAGGAGAGTTGTGTTGGTGCTAGTTTATTCTCAACTTTGTCAGCCTCAGTTAGTGGTTGTGGACTGTTGCTCTGATTTTTAATGCATTACAGATCATACTTTGTCTCTCAACTAGCAAGTTTTAAAATAAGAAAAAGGATGATGAAACAGCATGAAATCCATGTGCCAAAGTTAAATCATTCTAAACAGAGGTTGTTGGCTTCACTGAAGTTTTCTCTTAAGTGCTATAGTTATTTTAAGTGTAACTTGAGCAGAGCCTCTAGCCTGACATTAGTGTTTCCACAGTTGCATTTTAGGAAGTTTTAGTCTTGGATGTTGTTTTCATATCTTTATTAATGTTTTGTCAGCTGGATATTGGACATCCACAACGGTTGAATGTAACACTTCACCATATTGTGACAAGGATCATATTTGACTTTTTTATTATCTCATGCCAATAACTTTCTGTTCATGCCAGCTTTTTTTTCTCATTTAAGATTGTGGCTTATCTGCCATTTGAAGAGGATACAATTTTAGACACATCTCTGTACAATGGCATACTTTGTTAGACTGTGTTGTACCTTTTTTCTTTTTCCCTGAACGCGAAAAGACGGATTTCTTGTGACCTTGCTTTACAAAGTAAATGAAAGTTTTTTGGGATGTTGGCTTTGGAAAGCAGGACTGTGATAGTTGCAAAGTAGTTCACTGTGATTCTGGACTAGGCTTGTTTCCTAGATGTAAAGTAATGACAGCAAAAGCAGAAAGGTTTCTGTATTTGGGGTGGACATGCTATCATCCTTCCTCGTGTGAGGTTTCCAAGTATCATCAGAGATGTTCCTGCAGTTTGCCTTTAACCTCCTGGAAGCGTTCCTAGTGCCCCTGTTAAGAGAGCTTTGGATGCTTTTAAAACCAGTATTTTAACAGCTTATACCAAACTGAGAATACTAATAATGTTTTCCTTATTTTTGTAGGACTTGGAGATTGTGTATTCATACTTACATGGAATGGAAGCATTGTCTAATCTGAGAGAGCATCAGCTAAGGTATGATACTTTGTCGTTAAAAACCAAATGTGTTAATGCACTAACAAGGCAAAGGAACAGTAATTTGGTAACCATATACTACTCTTGTGTGCCCTACCTTAAATTGCCTATGACTGCGTTCTTTTCTTCCCTTCTTTATTTTCCTAACACTTCCTCCTTGTGTGTGTGTAGTATATCTCTATTTGTTCCTTCCTATATCTATATATTATGGATGTATTTGTTTTCTTTTCAAACTTTTGGACTAGAAATAAATGCTGTACATACAGAGTACAAGCCCATATATTGATGAAATCATTTATGTAATGTGATAAACATGAGAGCAGAGTCTGTTTTTCAGCTTCTGTTTCAGTTTGCTCTTGCTTTTGTGTCGAAATTTTAAACACATTGTGTACAACACATGCAAATAATACTTAGTAAAAATATTTGATAAATGTCATCCACAGTTTTTTATTAAAATGCTTCATGAAGCAACTGAGTTCAAGTAAAAACTTTCACGAGAGCTTCCTATTTTTTTGGTAAAGACTTGTGTTTGTTTGATTTTTAAGTAATTGTTTCAATTGTCCTCATACAGTCATCTTACAGCAGAGGTTTCTAAGGGTATTTGGGCATTAGTGTGAGGCTAGCAGCTACAGAAGGAGGCCAGCACATCTCCTGTATGCCTTGTGGGTAGAGAGGGTGAATTACTGCTGGTTTATATCCTGAGCTTTGCCAACATTTGCCACATCTGAAGATGCTGAAGCAACTTCGACTTGATTAATGCTGGTTTAGGTTCTAATTTCTGGCCTCTTGCTTCGTCATTCTGTGGGAGTCCACATTCCCAAGCCAATATTCTGTAATTTGGAGAAAATAAAAGGCGGGGTTTTCTTTCCTCCAAAGTGCTCAAGACACATTTTACAATGGGAATGTTAACTTCGAAGAAGTCTCTGTAATTACTTTTGCTTTGGAAGGAGGCCGTGGTCACATTCAGTTGCAATATTTTGTGTTAGGTTATTCTACGCGATACTTGTAGCACGTGAGGTTTTGCATGGCTGGAGTGGAACTGATGTTAACTTGTTTACAAAGATCAAAGTGCGCACATGTGGTTGTGTGGTGCGTTGATGTGTGCTTCTTGGCTTCCTGTGCAGCATGAGGTTCTTGCTGAGGAATGTGTGGAACTCGCCTTCCCAGCATAGCGAATTCCTCAAAGAGAGCTTCTGTTTACAGTACCATACATGGGAAAGGCTGGGCTCCCAGCAGATGTTGGATTGAAAGCTTTTACAGTACCCTTTAGAGTTCAGCTCTTCTTGTGGCATTGGAATGCCACAAAAACCTCTGAGATTCATTAAAACCTAGCGTATTAAATGTAGCCTCTAGTAGTGAATAACTTACCATATGGCTTGCTGGTGATCTCATCTGTAATTTATTACATTTCTTTAGGAAGCGGATAAAGATCACGTTTGAGTGATCGAGCAAAAATTGGACACCGGTATTGACCAGAACTAATTCAATTTTTCAAATATTTGGGGAAGCAATCTAGTTTGTACTACTTGGTCACTGTAATTTCTGGCTGTTCCACTGTAACACAAAAAGTGAAACACTTGGCTACCTCCTGTAAGAGGCATTTTCTCCCCTATTGCTGTCCTAATAATGGGACCAAAATGCTGCAAAACACAGTGCCAGTGGTGAACTCGCGTGACTTTATCAAGAATGTGCTTCCTTCTATCTCAGTTCAGAGGGGAACAAAACTTGCTTGTTGAAGTGATTCTGTTTCCTGTGACTCCTACTCTTAGATGGCACACTGCCCAGCATAGTTTAAGACCAGTAGGGCACAGACTATCCTTGAGCAGTATTTAAATTTTTAAATCTGACTCCTAGCAATGACTTCTATTCTGGTATCTTCTCACCAGTGACTTCATGTCTGTGCTCCCCTTCCCTCTCAAAATGGGATCAGAGAGGGAAGATGAAAACCCAGGAGGTAGAAGCAGACAGTAGCTTTTCAGTGTCTGTAAAAGATTTTGACAAGACCAAGTTTTATGGTGGAGAGAAGTGTCTGAAAAAAGATAGTTCTGTGGTTCAAAGTTTTTTCACTGTGCCTGGATGCAAAAAGATTTTTCATTAGCTGAAACTGATATGCAGTCCATAATGCTTAATTTTACAAGATAGAGACATTTTTCTGTAAGAAAAGTTCTCAAAGATGGTCCAAAGTGTGCATCTAAAATACCAGGGTGTGGGAAAAGCTGTGGTAGTAAAACTTGATTTTTAATTTTTATATCTATCTATCTGTTTGCAAGCAGAATTAAGATTTTCAATTTTCTGTTAACAATTTATGAATAGTCATGATACTACTATAAGCCTGCTACTTCTGGACAGAATAATCATTATCTCTCAGTGGGCTGAAGTAATAAGTAAAATCCTGTGAGAGATGAGTGCTATGGTGACTTTTGTAGCAAGCTGTTGACTACTGAAATGAATGATCTAGGAAATGGCAATTGAAAGTTATGTCAAACCCAGACCAGCTCTTACAGGCTTCAAATCAACTTTTTTGAGACTTTTTGCCTGAGTAGCAATTCTTGAGTGCTTTTGTCTGCTTATGATATTATTGCTGGCAGCTGGTCATTGATACACTGAGATTCTGATGATGGATTATGTGAGGAAAGAGAATTTATTTCCAAAATTTAAATACAGTTCCTTATTTGAATGTTCTCATGAGCCTCTTAGGTAAATCTCTGTCTGACTGTCAAATAGCCTTGGGGTTTGCAGTCTGCTTCAGAGCTATAGAAAGGCCAGTGGAGGCAGTGGGATTTGTTTTGTCCCCAACCCCCCAGTAATTTTCAGGGCTGTTTCCTTAAGGCAATAGACAGAAATGGCATTGTGATTTTTGTACATCAAGTTAGCGTTGCATTTCCTAGTATGTGGTAAGTTCTGTTATAGTTGCTCTCTATTATGCCACATTTGTCAGGCAGACAGTGAATACGAAAGCACTTTAATCCTCCCCTCTAGACAGAGGATTTTCCTGCAGGAAATTCTCTCTAATTTGAGCCCTCTGGGATTTCAGCATTAAAATCTCATGGTAATTTTCAAGTTGCTGAATTTTAGCAAAATGAGAAGCATTGATTTACCATGCACCATAATTTCTTGTTTTATCTACTGGGCCTGACTTGAAAAAGAGAGCAGTTTTTATATTGTATCTCTGATTAGTGTTGCACATAGTACATTTCCAACCATTTCTAAAATTCAGAATTGTTTTTGTAAAGCTACTTGCTTTTATCACATCACTTTGTGAAATGAGATCAGTATCATTTTTCACTTATTTTTATAGGATGTTGTAGGGCAACAGCTACATCTAGTGTACTAAATCAAATCTGATCTTGGATGAACTAGTAACTTAAATGCTTAGATTTTACAATCTTTTCTCTTAAATATGAATCAGCTTGGATTTAAATTAGTGGTTAGTTTCTGTAAGTGCTGGAGTTACCTGTGGAAATGCTGAGTAACTTTAGAAACTGAAGTCGTTGTGACACTGATAGGAATCATAACTAAAATTGACTTCTTCTCTTTCAGACTGATGTGTGAAACTGTTAGATATGAAAGGCATGAAGCAAATGAAGTTCTCTACTAGTAAGTATTTCTGCTTCCTTTTGTATGATGTTCAAAGAATTTATTCATGTTAAAGTGACTTGAGGACTGTTTAATGCCAAAATTCCTTGCTGAGTGCACAGTCTGTAAATATAAATGATCCACTTCATTTTCATCATCAAACAGCGGAGAAATTTGCTGGTGCCAGGGAGAGAGCTGACAGTGGCTCTTGCTTGGTGGTGCATGTTGTATTAAATTTATATAAAATTAGCGGATGTGGGATGTCTTCTCATTAGTTGTCATTTAGTCTTACTTCAATTTTGCAAAAGTAGTAGTGATCAGCATTTCGTGCCAGCGGTGCCAAATTGACAAATCTAACATGGTTTATAATTAGCAGGGATGTGCTCTAGTGTCAACTCGGATTTACAGTAGAGCTCTGAGAATTGTAATTGCTTCATTTATGGGAGCAATTTATTGAAACAAAAGGTTTATCAGATTTTTACTTGCTGCCCCTAACCCAGACTCTAAATGCGTATTTTTCTAAGTTGTCTGGCATTATTTAAACACTTAAGCATACAAAGAATACACTTGTTGCCTTCTTTTGTACATGTGTAATTTTTCTTGTATGGAGCATCAGAAGGAAGATGTGATTGAGTAAACTCAGATGCTGGGCCTTGACCATTCAGCAAAGTTAAATTAAGGTCTAACGAAAACCAGTAATGTTAGTATGGGAAATACACAAGGTCAAAATCTATAGGTGGATAGATAAAATCTATAGGTGGATAGATAATTTTAATTAGGCCGATATAATCTTTATTCATTTTACACAGTGGTTTGCTAGGGACCATTGTGCTGGTGATTTGTCCTTTTTAGGCAGTTGGTTGTGTCTATTATGTGTAACAGACCCAGAATTTTATGTGTTTAGACCCAGAATTTTAGTCATTCTAACCACTGACTTAAATTTGAATTATATGCTGAATGAATCCATACTGCTAGCTAAGCATATACTCAATGCAGGTAAAAATTACGGAAAAGATGTGCCTGAAAAAATACAATTTACAAACAGGGGATTGTGAAATCTGGGTTAACTGGAAGTGCATTTTGTAGTTCTTTTGCACTGATTTCCTTTGTCACTCCTTTCATGTGACTTCATCTTCACTTTGGTTGTTTGCCTGTCATTCCTATTTAGTTGCTTCTTGACAGTTTTTCCCCCATGATTTATTCAAAAGATTTAATGGGCAGTTTGGCAGTTTCTGGATATAGATGCTAATGCAAAATGTGCTTGCTCTAGCATTTCACATCTCTTGATTTAATGTTTAATGGGCTAAACCTGAAAGTTAACAATTTATATTTTGCATTAAAAAAAAAAAAAGAAAAAAATCCATATTTTGAAACTAAAAATATATGTTCTGTTACTCTGAGCTGTAGCTTTACTTTTTTTTTAATGAATAATTCGAGATCTACTTAGTAAGAAAATCCCATGGAACCTGCAGTCTAATTTCAGTGTTCTATTTTTAGGATAGTGAACTTGGAGGGATCCTTTTTTTTGTTGTTTCACAAATTCAGCCTATGTGTTGAAGATGTACTCTTCTAAAAAACAGAATTCCAGATTTGCTATGTACATGTTTGGAAAAATTCTTTGAGTACTACATGAGAGAAGCAAAGTGATAGCCAGGCTAGGATCGATCCACTCAGTTATGAGCTATAGGAAATCAGCTTGGAACATGCAACCTGGTTGCTTTTTAATGAACATACCAGAGTTTATCACTTGATGCTCTTATTTTCATCATGAAGGCTAAGGTATTAAAAGAGCATTACATTTTAACATTTTAGATTATTTTTTAAGTTACAACTTCTTCCCTCCCTCCCGTGATGGGATGTTTGCATTGAAATCTGAAATTGGGTGCTATATCTATTAAAATAGCTGCAACTGTTGGAGCTGTTAATTGACCTGTGTGTTTGACCTCCCTGAGGCACAACTTAATGTCTCAGTGCAGAAAAGCTAAATCTTTATCCCTAAATGCTAATGTGCAGACTAATGCAGTTGCACTGTTTATTTGATCAAAAATATTTCATTGTGAAATCCGTGTGCCTATCTGCTTTGTCAGTGCTGTGTATAAAAAGGTAAGTTTCTATTGTGTGTATGCAATGCTGAAAATAATTATGTGCATTCCTTACAAGCACAGCAGTTATTTTATCCTACATTAAAAACAAAAAAAAAGTTATTAATTTTCATAGTAGCTCTATATATTTATTTTTTTATGACCAAAGGGATAAAATGGAGCACGTTGTTTAAAACTGGCTCATCTCATCTGCATTTACTTTACTATCAGCGGGTGTACATGGTAGTGACAAATTCTCAAACCCTACGGCCGTCTCACTGTTTAAATGGAAACTGGGTTATTAGAAGTGGCAGTTAAGCTTGAGTTATTCTTCATTTGCCAGTCATTCTACTGTTTTCATTTGATGGAAATTTAATGGTAAAAGGGCATAAAACCTGCAAAGCAAAACTTCAGAATTGAGGCTTACTTGACATGCATATTCGTTTTGTGGTTTTTTTTAACCTCCTACCTTTATTCAAGTCTACTTAAAGATCTCATGTTGACCAAAATAAATATTTTTAAAAATATATTTTATCAGTAGTCCAAAGAAAAAGATATTCCATTTTCATATCTGCGTGATAGTAATTCCTGATGTCTCCAACAGTGAGCTTCCAGTTAGCATTTTCTTTGGAAACCGAAGTTTTAGCAGATTGGTAGAGGGTGTTTATACCTCCGGACAGTTGAACAACATTTTTCGGATCAAAACTGAATTTTGCGCCATGATGGCAGAGGAATCTTTGGCAATAAGTGCTTTGGATGTAGGCAATCGAGTATGTCTCTAATAAAACAAGCACCTCTTTTTCCTCCTCATTAGTCATATAAGGGCTGTATGTGTTTTTCAGCCACACTGTTTGGTACTTCTGTGTGTTTGCATCAGTGGTGTTTGGCTTACTCTTTCTGTAAAGGAAGTCTTGTATGTTTTTAAGCTTCCCTTATTTTCTTCGCTAAGGATACTGGATTGGCAGATAATATGTTAAGGTTTGATGACCTCCAGTCCAAAGTCATTCAGTAATAAAACCTGATGTTTCTGAATTGCCAGGCTGTAGCACAACATAGTTTTGTCATTACATTGCCTGTACTTTGAGCAATTGAATCTGGAACTACCTTAGTTACTGCTTGTGTTGTTTTTAAAAAATAAAAAGGAAACCCCAGTCCAGGCTAGTGTGCAGTGTGTCTTTTTTTTTAAAGATCCTTCAAACGAAATCCTGATGGGATATGTGCTCCTACCTCCCACATGTCACTACTGAGAAGATTTCATTTTTGGTTAAAATTCTTAACAGTAACAAATTCCGCAGTCTGTAGGACTTTAGTAGTAGCCTACTGGTTGTGATGCTGTTGATTCTTAAAAAAGGACGAGTGTTTGAAGAAGAGTAGTTATCTCTTGGACATCTTGAACTGAGTTTTAGTGTTAATGTCTCTGGTTGGAAAAAGCTCTTGTCTAATGTCAACATGTTTGTGTGCTTTTACGTAATTCAGTTTACAACAACCTTTAATAAAATGCAGTGTGGAGAAATAAAAGTAGAAGTTGTACATATAAACTGGAGATTGGAGAGAAAAAATGTTGCGTGTAAAATGGAGTTATTACTACAGAGAATGTCCACAGCTGAAATGAGAAATAGCAAGCTGATTAGTTTCGAAGTTACTGACTGGGGTAGGCAGGTGTGAGGCAAAAATCTGTATTTGTACAATTATGTTTTGTCTTGATTTTTTCCTCATTCCCAATTTGTCATGCAGTCTGGAATGAAAAACATCTACTTGTGTTAAGACTGTAGTGCTTGTATGGAATGGGGAGGGAAGAGGGGATGAGAAGTGGAGAAGGCTGTAAAAAAAATAAAGATGTATAATTTCAGCTGATAATTTTTGGTATTTCCATGATTAGAACTAAATTCTCAGGTCTATTAACAGTAATACCACCATCCAGCTGTAGCCAGGTTTTCTGAATTACATCACCATGGCAAATCACAAGACCCAAACCCGTTGGTGTTGGGCAAATCATGCAGCCTGTTTGAGGACTGGCTTGGCCCAGCCATCAAATCCTGAAACAAATGAAATCTGGAAAGGGAATAAAGGAGCACAACTTATTGGTAGCTACTCTAACATCAATTGTTTTCTTAGATGAAAATGTTAGTGTCTTTCATGAGATAGAGTAGAATGGCTCAAAAATGCTTCAGGACAGTAGTTCTGAGCAAGGACAGGTGAATAATAGATCTGTGAGTAGTCTTTTTAACAGTGGGAGTCTAAGAGTCACGTTTTTAAGTCCTGCAGTAAAAGCGACATTTATTGAATTCACAGTTCTTTCACAGTTCCGTATTGCCCTGAAGACCCTCAGGAGGACAGCAGTAGTGCGTATAAACCAACAAAAATTTATGTCAAAGTTGCTTTACATTTCTGCATATCCTGACTTGAAGTGTGACAAAAATGAGCTTAAAGTATCTTCTTTAGCTGTTCACACATGCACACAGAGAATATCCTGAGTTGGAAGGGACTCGCAAGGATCGTCATGTCCATCTCTTAAGTGAATGGCCCATGCAGGGATCAAAACCACAACCTTGGCATCATTAGCACTGTGCTCTAGCCAACTGAACTAATCTCAGGGTCTCATGATTTTCAAACAGAACAGCACTGCTGAGATCACCTTACTGAAATTGTGTTAAGATGGAGTGCTTTTATGGATGCAGTGTATGTGGTCCATAGCTATATGTGTTTATATCTTACAGATATAAAACTTAAATCCTGAAAGACTGCGGAAAGGAATTACTAGAGAATCTCCCAAGTAAGAAGTGATAAGAGAAACTGGCCTCAAGTTGTGCTAGGGAGGTTTAGATTGGATATCAGAAAGGATTTCTTTACAGAAATGGTTGTCGAGCACTGGCATGGTCCGCCCAGGGAAGTGGTTGAGTTACCATCCCTGCTGGTGTTTAAAAGATGTAGATGTGGTGCTTGGGGACGTGGTTCAGTGGTGAGCACAGCAGTGGTGGGTTAGTGGTTGGACTTCATGATTGTAAAGTTTTTTTCCAACCTAAATGATTCTCTGATCTCTGGGTCAGTATCAGAATTTTCAGGTAGATCTCTGCAGGCAGTATGTCCATATTCATGCTGCTTCTACATCCATAGGTTTCTGTGGAAGTTCTGCAGCAGTATATTTAATAATGCTGCAGCAGGGCTGGCCTCTTCTGTTTTGTCCTGAAAATATTCCTAAAGGTGTATTGTGCCTTCTGATAGTCGGGCAGTTGCCAAAATATCATTGGGATACTGCCAGTTCTGCACTGCAGTAAATCGGGAACCTGATTCATGTGTTGTGTTGTGGATACGTTTTCAGTGGGGAATTTTTTAGGCAATGTCTATCATTAAAATAAACACATTCAAGGCCTTGGCAGTTGTCTCTGTATAAACAGACACTGAATCAAGGCTTCTTAATAGTGTCAGTGATCAATGTTACAGTCTGTTGGCTTTGCACAGGCAGTTCTGAATTTGTGTTATTGTTTGACCTGATTTTGAGACTTACTTGAATGATGACTGAAGTAATGTTTTTGCACCTTCTTTACTGTAAATGCTTCACTGAAACCTATCATATTTTTGTTGTAATTCTGAGAATAAAAGCTTTGCTTTTGGAGAAACATTAGGAAGCTGTAAGATATAAGAACAGATTTGTCTGTCTTGACCTCAGAGTTTTGGATGCAAATTTTATTTTGCTAATTCTGTAATTGTTTTCTCGTGATTTAGGAGACTAATTTTTGTTCTGAATTTTTCTTCTGATACAAAGGGTTAATTCACTGTGCAGGTTTAATATCAAGACTTCAATGACAATAGGTCAATTAGCTCGTGTGCATATATTTGTATAATGTATTTATTGATTGCCTGTTTAATCCACTGTCTTAGACTGGCAAGCATTACTGACTCTCTGCAATACTCTCTAATTTGACCAAAATTTGTGGTTGATTTCACTGATTTTATTTCAGAAGTGAAAAAGAACACAAACAGTTACTCTAAAGAAAAATATACTTCTGATTATTTGTTTTCATGAATACTGAGGAATTGTTTCCTGTGGTTCATTCTTCTGCATTTCCCATTGTTGCTACCAGCAGCCAAGGCACCAGTTTTCATCTTGTGTCCATTAATAGAAGGTAATCGTGGACATAAGTTGAAATACTCACACTCTTTAGTGAAAATCAGAAGTTCAAAATTCTGAATTATCAGTCTTGTTACTGAATATATTTTAACTCTGTCTTAAATTTATTCTTACTTCTGATCTTCAATCTAAATATAACTTCAGTGTGTTCATACAAGAAGAAAAGTATATAAAAATTGTGCGTGGCTGATGTATCAAGTACCAATCTCTTTTACTTCTATGTTTGGGGTATACCTCTTAATGTCATCAAGAGCATTTGAAATGCTTTGGCAGATGTCAGGTAACTGCTTAACTGGCTTAATAAGGAGGATTAGAGGCAGTGCTGACAATGTTAGTAAACAGCTTTCTGGCTGTTCTGTGTTGGAACACTACAGTGCTGGTGGGCAGGATCTTCAGGCAGTGAGATGTCTGCCTGAGAGAACTGTTCAACTTGGACATGTTTGACATCCCAAGGCACTGCAAGGCTAATGTCTAATTGTGGCAATGATTATTCAGTTAAAACAATAAACCACCTATAGCTCTCAGCATACAGAGGATAACCAAAATGAGCAAAGAGAAACAGACAGGTTAATCTGCTGGAACAATACCCTATGGAGCATAAGCTTTCAGAGCAATGTTCTTTGGGGTTTCTTCTTATGTAGTGCTTAAGTGTCTGAAAGAGGTCCCCGTTCTGAAATGTCAAATTTCCATTGTTTCCTGCTTCTCTCAAGCGGAGATCTGGGAACATGAGCAATGCCTTTGGAATTACTCTGCTTACTTTCTGAAATTTATTCAGCTGAGTATGATTACATGAAAATGTAATCTGCCAGGTACACCCCGGTTTGTAAGTTCTTTTATTGAAATGATTACAAATGTTATAGCTTGTAGGAGGATGGTACTAGATCCAGTTTAAATGTAAGTCTTGAATGAATCCTTTAGTGGTTGAATTTTAAAGAATTATTGTCTCCATAATTCAAACTAGCTTTTTCACAACCAAGAAACTGTTCTTGGCAAATTCGTGACCTTTTTATGAAGTAGCTTGAAAATAGCTCTGAATGGAAAGCAATTCTGGATGTTGATGTT
This sequence comes from Oriolus oriolus, assembly GCA_013400235.1. NCBI lineage: Eukaryota > Metazoa > Chordata > Aves > Passeriformes > Corvidae > Oriolus > Oriolus oriolus. The sequence continues at coordinate 779,483 of VXBT01007527.1, forward strand.
CGACTTAAGTTAGGGGTCCTTCCAGCATCTGGAGTTGCTGGAATAATGCAGTCCAGTGTTGGAGGGGGAATGACACCTCTGTTGCTTAGGTCTCAGGATAGACATAAGTCTAAAAGGGATATTAAGAAGCAATTATATAGAAGTAATTTCTGTGCTTGTTTCCACTGAGACCTGCACGCTGCTTAGCTTTTTTCAAGTGCTGTTTTAAAGGAGTTGGCTGAGAAACCAATGACCAGAAGGTAGGCAGAAGAGCGAAGACTTTTGTTTAGCATGTGCTTTGAAGTCCAGCTACTGAATTTTGCACTGAAGCAATGTCTTATTTGACAGAATTAAAGCATGTTTAACAGCAGTCGTCACAAAGACCTGCAACTTCTTGCCACTTGACATACTTGTGATGTTCATTTTCTCAGTTGAACCTGAGTAAACATGTGCCGAATATGATATGTTATTCTAGAGGTTTTAGTAGTGCTGTGTCTCATTTTGATGGAGAATGAGAATTAAATGGATTGCTTCTGTTAAAATCTGCTGTTTCTAAAGACGTCTTAAAGAAAAGTGATGTATCAGGACTTGTTAGGATAGAGGAAGACATTACAGATGGTATAGATATGAGATTTATTTGGCCTTTCAACAGGTTGATTTAAATCTTTATTGTAGCTGAATATTTTGGAGGGTTTTTCAGCACCTTAAGTAATCAGGAAATCTGAAAGCTAAAATTGGAACACCTGTGCTACTGTAGAGCGATGCCTTACAGAATTGGTGTGTGTGGGGGACATGTTTTCTTGTGAGGAATTTCTTTGATATGCCATTAATATATAATTCAGATATACAGTTACAAATGTGTTGTGTCGTTGCAAACATACAAGTGCTGCTGATTGCTTATATAGAAATAAAATGATTATAATTAGAAAATAAAGCTCTAGTTTTAAGTAGCATAGATGTGGCTACTTGGTGATCTGGGAATAAGAAGCTGCCCCTTCTCGGGACATAAATAGATCATAGCATGAAGAGTTTGATATGGAGACTGTGAGAAAGCCTGCAAACTTCTTGGGTCCTTGTCAGTCTGGAGATTTATAAGCACTTCTTGGTTTTTGAACTTTGAGTGCCTCTGAGGTCTCAGAAGACAGTCGTATGCTAGAAAACATGAAAGCCTCCGTCTGAAAATACTGTCTGAGCTCATCAGTGCTGACAACCTAATGATGTCATAGGCCGTTGCATAATTACACAATTGAAGTTTCCAGACAGAACAGTTAGTGACAGCTATGAAGCTTCTTTGCATAGTTCTGTCTTCAGCTTTTTGTGTAATTTTCAAAGCGGAAAGGTGTCCTGTCTGGCTGCAGGTTGTAGTTGTGTTAAAGGACTACGTCAAGGAAGCTGGACAGGGAAGCACGATGGGAAGGCACTGCAATCCAATTTATGGCTTTCCGTTTCTAGCTCCTGAATTCCCATAAAGCAAGTTCTCTGGAATTCTGGGAAATTACATGTAGATTCCCCAGGAAATCCTCTGCTCTTGAAAGTTCTGTAATACAAGAGTCAAGATTTCAAGCAGATTTATTCAAATTTTGTACAACTAAAGTTCAGATTATGAATAAAACCTGCACACTGGTGGCTATTTTGGTATTGGCTGTCAGTTTTGCACCACTTTAAGGTTGCTGCTAGAACCTGAATATTCTGAAAACTTTATCGGTAGGTAGCTCTGTCATAGTAATTATAAGGGAAAAACATTAAATCTCAGTACTGGAGTCCTTTTGTTGTTGTTTCTGCAGAACACAAATCTTATTTTCAGGATAGAATGACTGTATTGATTTTGTTGTTCTTACTGCCCCTAATGAGCGACTTTGGGGTTGACTTCATTCTGATTCTTTGCAGGATAAATTTCTTGTGTCATCTAACTTTCTTGCTAATAAATCTTGTTTTCTGTAACTATGGAAAGTGGATAGCTTTGCTGCTCTTGGTGGGCTATATAGCTTTTAACAGTCCTATGTTTCATCCAGATAAATATCCAGAACAGTAGCTGATCTGAAGAAAGATCCCCAAACAAACAATAACTTTCCCTCAGTCTTAGGTGTGTGAAGCAATGTGTTCTGTCACTTAAGGCCAACATGTAGCGTAAAGTCTTGCCTGCAAAGGTCTGTGTATGCCAGCTTGGAACTGTACACGTGTCAGTAATTCCTGATTTCAATTATTTCCACTCCCACTGTGCATATAGCCCTGCGAGAGTGGAGGGAGGATGCAGAGAGGAATTCAAAACTAGGTAGGAAGTGGTGTTTGCCTGGGTTAGGTGAGCTTTGCTTTCAGCCTGATATGGCTCATGGAATCATTAAGGTTGGAAAAGACCTCTGAAATCATTGAGTGCAACCATTAACCCAGCGCTGCAAGGTCTGCCACTAAACCCTCTCCCCAAGCACCACATCTACACATTTTTAAAATATTTCCAGAGATGGTGACTCAACCATTTTCCGGAGCAGCCTGTTCCAATGCTTGACCACCCTATCAATATCCAATCTAAACCTCCCCTGGGGCAACCTCAGGCTGACCCTTGTCCTATTGTTTGTTGCCTGGGAGAAGAGGCTGACCCCCACCTGGCCACAACGTCCCTTCAGGCAGTTGTAGAGAGCGATAAGGTCTCCCCTGAGCCTGCTTTTCCCCAGCCTCCTTCATCCCCAGCTCCCTCAGCTGCTCCTCCCAGAGCTAGTGCTCCAGACCCTTCACGAGCTCCATTGCTTTGTAGAGCTTTCACTGCCCTTCCAGTCTCCTCGTGTGTGACAGCTGCTGCTTCAGTGGTCGTGGTGATGCTGGACAGCAGTGGCATCCTTACTAAACTAGTAATTGGAAAGATCTTACCTCAGCAGATGTCTTTCCTTTTTACATCAGCTTGACTGACAGGTGCTATGGACCTTCCCCTTAACTGTGCAAGGCTGAAAAAACCCCAGTGTCTCTTGAAGGATGCCTTTGCAGAAAGGTCATCAGCATCAATCCTGCTTCAGCTAATTCCTGATGAAGTGCTTATGTGGAATTAATACCCTCCTGCAAACCCAGTCAGGGAAGTGTCCTGTCCACAATAAAGCCTTTTTAGAACAATTTGCTGTTGTCTCCTTGGCAGAAGAAATATCTTTAGGACAAATAAAGTTTCTAGATTCTTCTGGGAGCTGCCAGGGGTAGGCACTATTCTAGCAGTGAAAGAAAACTTCATCATTAGGCTTATTTTCTGGAATTCAGTTTTAATGTTTAAAATAAAATGTAAAATGTGATTGCAAAGAAAACCTTTTGAATGTGAGTGTTCTCTCTTGGGTAAAATGGTATTTGCATGAGTCCTCAGGTGGCTTGAAGAAGTGCTTTTGTTGTTCAGCATCCGCTTCTTCTATAGTTCCTTCTGTCTTTCATTACAGGCACAAAAGTCCTGAAGAATGCAAACGCATTGTTGATGAACAAATGTCAAGCATAGCACAGAAAACATGGAAGCTTGATTGAAAGCCACATGATGTTTGAATAGGATTGCAGAAAGCCCAGAATCCTTAAAATGAAAGAACTGCACGTGTTTCTTGTGACAGTACTGTCTAGCAAAAGCTGGCTGCCAAATGGCTTTGTTGAACTTAATTCTAATCAACTGAGAGTACAGCAAGTGTTGAAAGTGCAGGAGTTAAATATATTTTCATATGAAAGGAATAGATCAGTGTTTCATTTGCATTTTTTTTTTCCTGAGAGAAGCATGTGGGTTCTGGAGAAAGAAATGTGTTTGCTATATATGGGGGATTTTTTCAGATGTTTTGCTCAAGACTATATTACGACACTACTGGTTGTAAAAATGAAGAGAATTAATACCCTATCTGTATTCTTTGCTCTTGAAGACTGTCTTGGAAATATTTATGATGTTTTGCCTGGCAGTGGAAGTTTTAGAAGAATACAGAGTGTATTTCAGGGAAGGTACCTTGAATACAGACACATTCTGTAGTACTATTCCTCTACTGTGACACAGCAATATTGAAGTTTTTTTTAATTTAGATAATTAAAGAGTTGAGTTCAGTAGATACACATGATGCAAATACCTTAGAGCATAGAAATTCTTAAATGTAACTGTAAAAATAAAACTAGTTATTAAGTACACATAAAGCAAAAGGAAAACAAATCCAATCAGATGGTATTCCTAAAGTTTGATTTATTTTTTTAATCAGTGCTTTCAGCTGTCCAATGAGCAGATGCTTCATTTGATTATATATAAACTGGATAAAGTATGATGTTCATGACAGATAAGTGAGAAGGAGCAGCAACTTCTGAGGAGCCAACTTGCAGAGAAAGAATAAACCTGTGTATTGGCAAAAAAAAAAAAAGATAAAACTGAGTTGGATGATTAACTGAGTGAAAAGTTGTACTGTGTGTGATCAAATAAGAAAAAATCAAACCATTGCAGTTGAATGCATAATCATTCTAGGTTTTTTTTTTTAAATGATTCTAAGGTAGATTCAAAAATAGCCTTAAGAATTTGAATATTGAACATATTGACTGGTGCATGTGAAAGCCAGTAGCTGCCTTTCTCTTTGAAGTTAAAAGATCTCCAAAGAGAAAAGATAACTAAAGCCCCTTACAAATAGGTGGTTTGACAGAGGATTTCAAAAAGTTGATCAACTCTTAAAAAGAGGGAAATAAAGCTTGCATGTTAGTAGATTTGCAAAAGTTAAAATACTTTCTATTGATTTAATTTTTTTCTGCTTCAATTATTTTATCATTGGAAATGGCTTTCTGGAAGCATGAAAAGATCCTCTAGATTACTTTTGCTTTAGAGTTGTAAAATCTGTGACCCCAGGTTCTTTTCTATCAGACTGCACTTTAATACTTAGGAAAAGGAGAAAAAAACACCCCACTCCCAAGGCCACAGAACTTACTGTGTGATAATATATTGTGCTGTAATCCACATGGAAAAATTGTTATTGACATCCTAATACAGTTACTTCTCCAGTATTTGGGAAATCACTCTGTCTATAGCCATTGCTGAAAATTTCTATTTCAGAAACTTTTAACTGTGCTAATTAGTCCAGATTATTTGTATTTAGCACGACATCTGTCAAAGAACATAATGAAAACCTAACAGACTTGCAGTTCAGCAGCAATTCTGTCAGCATAGGACTCGTGGGGGAAAGAATGTTTGAAGATGTGTAACTTAACTCAGGTGCATGTCTATGTTTTTGGGAACGATATTTTCATTGGAAGTGCTGGTTTTCTTGAGTTTATCTGCTTTAACCTGGTTCTCTGCACTTGTGCACAATGTTGATTTTTCCAGACCAACAAGTTTGAGGGTGATACAGGCCCAAGTGAGAAGCAGGCATGTGAGGCACAATTCAGAATAGGCAGCTTAGAACACTTCAGCTATGTGAATCCAAATGATACTGTTTCAGCTGTGGGACTCTGTTATAGCTTCATTTTCTGTTGTCTGTCAGTATAAAGAAGTATTCCTGAAATCTCGGTTTTGAAGATGTTGTCCCTTGACTGGTGTGTGTGGCTGACCAGTGTCACTTCACTGGTCAGGACACTGGCTGTTGGAAAAGAAATACAAGCTCCATCTTCTTATTCAGCTCCTCTGTTCTTGGCCGTAGATTTGTGTCCCCTCAGTTTCCTCTGTTAATTCTCTGTGTTTCTGTCCTTTCTCTCATGCCTGTATTATACAGTGGAAAATGAAAATGGAGCATGTTTTTAGATTGGATGGTTTGCTCTCAGCTATTCGAGGCTAGTGCTTTTGTTTTGAGGACCACTGTGTATGTACTTTGTAAATTGAAGTTCTTCAAATGAAAAATATGCTGCTAACATGTACATTGCCTACTAAGGTTTAAGATTAGGTTTTAATACTATGCTGTCATAGTTGTTAAAGGATGTGGGCTGTTCTTGCTTGCAGTTAGACCTAGTTGTTGCTAAAGACTTGAGACATGTAATTTTAAAAAATGAAGGTGCTACAAATTAATTAAGTAATCTGCATCTCTTAGTGTCGCTGGGGATGTGGTTTTCGATAAGAATGCTCATGCAGTTCATAATGATGCACTTGAATTCAATTAGTCAGTTTGTCTGGAAGACTCAGGAGTGGTAGAAACTGAAGTACAGTAGAGAGATTCTCAGTGCTGACTGTCAACATGGAATGAGACTTCTACTGCAGCTATTTCTAGTAACCTTAATCTACTTTATTTTTTCCTGTCCAAACATTATTTGAACTTACTTACCCAAAAGAGTCTAAGCATATGAGAGGATTTTGTATTACTCAAGGAGCAACATCTGAATCTACAGTAGAAGGAGCTGTGCCTAAAGTTAATGCTAAAGCTGTGCCTGGATGACAGAGTCTTCCTCATCTGGTTTCTCTACAGGCTGAAGAGAGGGGAAAAGAAACTTTTTGCCCCTTTGGTTGGGAATTTATTCTTGTGCCAGGAAGAGCCATGAAAGGGGCAGTGCATAGTAGCAGCAGATAAGGATGGCTGCCAAGCCTGATGTATGTTTGCCATCTGCAAATGTTCCTGATGGTCTCTTACCTTGTAGAAAGGCATGCTGATGCAAAAAGGAAAATCTCTGTCTTGAAGAAAGGGTTAAGAAGAAGATGGCTAGTATTGGGAAAGGATGCCTTATTTATAGAGGGAAAGATGCTACAGCTCTCTTCAGGAAGAGCTGAAGAGCTGTCCTTCAGTGCATTTGATAGAGTACAATACAGTGTATTTACTGTAGCTTTTTTTTTTAATCACTTACTTATATTTAATTTGAATGGTGCTGTTACCAAATAGATAGATAGATGCTTTTAATAAAGTCAAGTAAATGAAAATAAGCATTCTAATAATGTATATATTTTCAGATAGAAATTAGAATAGTTTCATGGAATTATTTTTTAAATAATTCAATTGTATCTTCCATAATTTGGAGCATTTTTGCCTCTTTGATGTTCTTTGTAGTGCAAATTTGGTACTGCTGTAAGTAATTTAAATCAAGTGTTTTAAACAGTGTCTTTTTTTTTTTTATTCCAGCCCTGATGATATTGGTACCTGTTGGTATATCCTGCTGTCTGGTTCAGTCTTCATTAAAGAATCCATGTTTCTTCCAAGGAGCAGGTATGTCAGCTATTAATGTACTGCATTCTGTATTTTAAACATAAGTCATGAGATGCAGAGGATTTTTAGAATTAAAAGGCAGAAGAACAGATATAAGCACACGTCTCGTGCCTTTACTAGTTGTGGTAGCTGTTTCATGCCCATAGCTAGATTTGAAAGCCCATCTTTGTGGACGGTGTACAACTGTCCAAAGTGTACTGCAGATGCTGTTGATTTAAAAAATAAAACCACCAAAAACCTGACAAATGGACTGAAGTACTGAGTAGTCTCTTCCTGTGAGTAATCAATCTTCAAATTGTAGGATGCATTAGAATTTGGGTGTTTTCCTGAGGCTTTACTTACTGTGCACAAGTCTTTGGTGCATGTTTTAGCATATGCTTAGATCATGTTACTGCAGATTTTGCTGCTTCTGTATAAGGTTGTTCTTCATGCAAATGGATTTGCAACAAAGAGAGGCTTCTTACATGGAAAAAAAAGTTTGAGTGTGAGGCACTCAAAATTTATATTGCTCCAGTAAAAAAAAAAAAAAAAAATTATTTTGAGCTATGGAAAAAAGTGCAAGTGATTGCAAGGATTTTAGACTAAAGTGACTGAGCTGGATCATTTTAATGGAAGAAGAGCAGAATTATTTTAAAATGCTGGTTATAGGCATATTCATTCAGACTATTATAAAAGGCTCCTTTGAAGTACATGGCATGTAATAAAATTTATGAAAGGCAGAATGAAAGAATGACCTCTCTCTGTATAGTATCATGATACTGAAAGCACTGGAAATTTTTTTACAGTTTTAAACGGTGGAGAACCACTTTATGGCTAGTGTTGGTTGGCATATGGAGCATTAGATCTTCAAATCTGCGTTTCAGTGGGAGAGCAATGCAAGCCTTGGGACTTCCATTTGATCATGGTGGCATGTTCTTGGTACAGCCAAGTGTCCTGTGTCTGTCAGGCACTGCTGATAAAAAGGTGTGCCACTGAATAGTTAATGCTAAAGGTGCAAAACTGATTATTGTCAAAAAGTAGCACAACAACAGATTATAGGACCCTTGCTTCTGGCAGAGTGAAAATTGTCCCGTATGTCATCCATAAGCAGGCAGTGCTGGGAAAAAAGCTGGCAGAAAGTGATTTAGATACCAGGAGGAGAGATATGTAATACCTGAATTGGTGTAGGGTGGTTGTATGTAGTTCATGGCAAGAATCTTCTGTTACTTTGAAATACAGCAGTGCTTGTGCCTCACTCACTTGGACACCTGAAGAGAGGTGAGATTTAGTAAGATAAACAATGAGCTTGAGACTCTTCCTGGTAGAATGAACAGAAAACTACAGATCCTGTGACAGTAAGCAGAGCATTTAAGGGCTGTTCACATGGAAAATGCATAAAATGACATCTGGGGCAGTGTCTGATACCTTAGTGAAGTAGAAGTACAGGCATGGAATTTGGCATAAGAATAGGTTTCATAGTTGTGGATGAAGTCAAGTAGATGTCAAAGCTGGTGTCTTGGGGAGCAAATGCAAGAGAGACAATTTGTTAACTAACAGAGATAACGTAAGTCCATGAAAGGAAAATTAAGAAAATTTAATTATATAAGATAGAAAGTATTTTGGGAGAGTAAAACCAGAAGCATTCTGGTGAGGGGCTTTGTGCTTAGAAGCTGTAGTCATTGAAGGGTGGTAGGTGAGGGCCTTACCAAAATTTAGAACAAGGTTCATCAGGATTTTTTCTTTGTAAATGAGTAAGTTGCAATTGGGCTTTGGGCTCATCCAGGAATAAGAAACTTGGCAAAAATGAGAGGGCACCCACGTTAAATTTCTGATTTGGAATCCTGGTGGCTAATAAATGATTTATTGATTTATTTATTTAGTAGATAAATGGCCTGAGAAGAAAATTAAGTTTTTCAGCTTTACTTATGCTGCCAGGGAACTGCTGGGAGAGAAATAGCAAGCTGCTCAAATATACATACAGGCAGAAGAGACTGATTAGCAGAAATGCTAAAGTGAAATTTTACAGTGCTCTAGAAAAAAGGGAGTGAGACCTACTCAAAAGGCTGCTGTCCAGAAGGAACTGGTAAGGTGGTATTCTGGAATCTAAAGAGTAGTGTCAAAAGTGGGCAAAAGACGGTTACTGGATAAGTGCTTGCTGAAACCGACTGTTTATATATACAGGGAGTAAAAATTTCAAGAGCCTTTTTGAGCATTGCATAATTTGTGAGTCCTGATGTCCTCTTACTGTTAAAATGAACTGGCAGTGGTTTAGCAAATGGAGCACATCCTCATGCATCACTGACATCAAGTGATAGGAAGAGACCTAAACATTGCAAAGTAGAGATCATCTAATTTTGACTTTGTTTGTCATTTGAGTAAACTAAATTTGCAATAGTAAATTAATATTTACACTATTCAAATGTGGGGTTTTTTCAGTTTAATCCATTTTATCTTTGCCCATCTAAAAAGCCACTAGGATATTTTTTTTGCAACAAGTGAAGCTTGTGATTAAGAGAGCAGGATGGAGCCAAGAAGTCTGTGTAGGAGCAATCAAATATGTAGAAAGCAAGAAGTATGTTCCTTTCTCCAAATCCTATTGACTCAGAAAATTCTCGTTTCCCTAGCGTTCTTTTCCCAGAGCCAAGTGTAATTCATCCCTAAGCTTCTCACCATCAAAAACTCATCATTTTTTTTCCCCACTTAAAAAATATTCTCTTTTTTTTTGTCAGCCTGCCCCATGCAGCTGTAGTAAATCCCTTTGGACAGGTTCCCTGGGCTGCTGATCCTGCTCAGGCTGAGGGCTTCCCCTTGCCTGTCTTCCTGACCTCCTCAAGCTCAGCTTCATTGAATGATGGCTGGGCAGTAGCTGACCAAATTTAAAATAAACACATGTTGTCATCCCACCAATTCCACCCCCACCCCCTGAATTTCAAGAGCATTTGGTGTTTGTTGGATTTCACTCTTTTAAAATGAGTGTCTTTACATACCAGAGCAAAACTAGTATCTCAGAGTGATTTAGACAGACCTAGTGGATAAATCTGCCTACATTCTTGCAGGTGTGTTCTGAGTCCTGTGCAGAATTAGATCTTACACTTAATTTCATGGCAGTTGGCATATGAGTCCATAAAGCCCAGGATGGAGGGCTATCACCAGATTTGAGCTGACACTTGCAAGTACCTTAATACATTTGACTGCATATGCTCAGCATATTATTTGCATTTGGGTCCTCTTTTAGCTGATTTGCTTGCATTAGTTTTAGATTTAGCATCCTCAGGTTTGTTGGTGAGTAACACTGGAAATGCTCTTTTGTTGTGTCTTTTATATCAGGTAAACTGATTTTATTTCTTTCTTCCAAATCATTGTGTCCGTGGCTTTCATTTCTAGTGTTAGACACCATTTAAAATTCTTTCACTAGAGAGACTAGGTTTTGTAGATAGTTAATACATAGTTGGGGAAGAAGAATGTTTTAAAAAATACCCCCTTCCCCCACCATGGAGCTGTCTAAAGGCTTAAGAAATGACCACCCTCCTGCTTTTGCATCACTGTGGTTCAGGAACAGCAAACCTTAATTTAGTGCCCCCCCCTCAGTGAGGCTGTCCCAAACCAGACACCTCTCACTCCCTTCCGCTCTCTGGTGGGAGACAGTGGCAGAGATCACGAGCTGGGATAAGAACAATTTACTGGAAGCATCGGTGAGAGAAAAAAATTGGACAGTAACAGCAGCAATACTACTAAAAACCATGTAAATAAAAAATAGTGTAGCAGTTCAAAATTAATCAGCTTTGTAGTGTATGAGATATGGTCAAATAGCTACCTTTTGACATAGTTTGAAATGAGTGTCAAAGCTGCCCATTTTGGACAAAGTTTTATAATGTAGTGGGTGACTTGTAAAATTACTTGTAGCTAGCTACTGGACAGGTCTTTAATTCCAAATTTAAAAAAATAAGTTGTTCAAGACGGAATATTGGAATACATGAAGTCCTAAATTGAGTATTTTGCTTTGGAAACTTTAACATCTAAACCATGTCTATTTTTTTGAAAATAGTATGAGTTTAATTTTATTTCCCTGTTGTAATACAGTTTAGCTTGTATTTGTTCTAATGCCAAGCCATCGGCTAGCGAATAGTGTTCATAAGATAAGGCTGGATTTTATTATCTTAACTTATTATTTTGGGAAAATACGCAATCCATAGTTTTAAAGAATTGTGCTCCGAACAATTAAAAGTGCCATTTATTTGGTGACAAAAGGTAAAGCTTAATCTTGTTCTCATATTTAATTTCTGTAAATTACAACAGTGAAATTTATTCTGACAGTTTAATGGGAGGAAGATCATTCCTCTTCCATCCTACCCCTTTCCCCCCAATTTTCCTGTGAATATTTACAGACTTCTTCCTTTACTTTAACTTATCAGGCATGTATTGTGGTTAAACTAAACATTCCTTAATTCTTTCCTCCCACCATGACCATCAAACTAGCACAAATTAACGCTCAGTCCCCTCATAATTTCCCCTGAGCATCTGCACCCTGAAGCAGTTCACATGGTAGAATGAGGTTTATGTACGAACTCCAGAAAATAAATGAGCAGAAAATGCAATTCCCTGAGGGCTGTCCTGGCTGTCCTGTGTTTTCACATGGCCACTGACAGCAGCAATGTGACAGCCCCTCAAAATATCTTTTGGAGCGGCCTCCAGCTTCCCTAGACCTGCTCCATGCTCTCACCACATGTGATCATTTGCTTGGACTTCCTGTGTGGTTTTTGTACCAGAACTTCACTTCTAGTGTAAGCTCCACTGGGTTCTTCCATGTTACTTAAATGGGAGCTGCAGTACCGAAAGGTCTCCTAGATCTCCCACAGCTTACCTCGAGCTGGCTCTCGGCCTCCACGACCAGAGGATGCAGCTGTCTCTTAGCAGCAACAAAACACAGAAGTGCTGGGCAGTTTTCCTCAGAGCCTTGGTTCTGGTGCTTGGGCTTTTCTGCTTTTTTCCTAGAGTGCTTCCGAGCCCGTCTCGGTGGTCTGTGCCGTGCTGCTCAGGCATCCCACGATGCCGGCTTGCCGCCTGCAAACCTGGCTTTGCCCTTGGCTCTCACTGCTCGCTCGTCTGCTGTTTCCTTGCTGTAGCCTCTTTTCCTTCACTGCTGCCACTTCCAACCAGCTCTCCCCTCACCGCCTCATATGGCGGTGGAGAGCTGCTTCCCCTTTGGCAAGTTCGCAGATTTCACATACAGGAGCAATTATTTAAGCTTTTTCCTCTTAATTAAAAGATTTAAGTTTTGAAGGTGAGAGAACATCTGGGTTTTTTTCTGTTTCCAAAATTAAAAGGGATGTATCTGTTTAAATATTGATGGTTTAGCTCTCTGGTCCTTCCCATACTAAAACAACTTAAAAAATGGAAAGGAATATCTAATCATACCGGAGAGTCATTGAAGAAACTATGGACTTCTTTTGAACGTGTATAAAGCAATAGCAGAACTCAGTTTATGCAGAAATGTTTTGTCCTCATCCAAGTGTATCCTCATTAACTTATGAAAGTAACCTTTCAGGATAAAATTTGTTAGAGATTTCGGCAGACTTTATTTTGACAGGTAATGAATGTGAGTGTAATGGTGCTGGAGCAGAGCCCTTGGCTATCTACATGCATTTGTACAGCTCTGTGTATCTGAAACATACTTCCTAATTTTTGTGATGTCTGGATCATGCTTTTTTTTTGTGGTTTATGTATATTTAACTGATGGTGTGTTTATATTTTGAAGACAGAATAGCCTTTGATCAATCTTTTGAGTCAGTAAAATTATGCTGATAGCTTTAATCGCAATGGTAAAATCCTTCTCTGAATATATGACTCATATATTTGAAACTAAGTGTTTATTAATAATGGCTATTACTGGCTGAAACCTGTGAGACAACAGAATGAAACTGGGAGTTTAACAGAGTGGTCAGTATACACAAATATTTAAACCATGATAAAATCCCCTAAAAAGGGATTTTTTTTTTTCCCCTGAGCAGGAAACAGTTTTAGAACAATGGACTCATGGAGGCTCAGGGTTGTACTTTTGGGAGCTGCTAGTTTAGTTGTTTAAGCTGCAGAGGGAGTTGATCAAGAGCTGTGTGGAGCTTATTTAGCTTTTTCCAGGTTCTGAGTTGCTTATGGCTAAGGACTTGCAGCATTGCGATGGAAACATGAAGACCATACACTGGATCTTTGTAGAGAAAAATAACTCCCCAGGTTATAGTTTCAAGTCTGTTTAAGAAGTTACTTGGAAGTGTATGCTTTAGATTTAGTTTGCCCTCGGAACTCTCAATCTTGAATAGAAAACTTCACTGTTTTTGCTGCTGCTGTATTTTCCTGTGACCTGTTTGTTGTTTTGGTGTGTCTGTATCAAGCTAGTGGTGTTCTGAAGCCATGCTCCTGACTGTCTCCAAGGGCTGGTGGGAGGGCATAGAGTGTGGTATTGTTGTGGGCTGACCCCCCTGCTGCCTTGTCCTCTGTCTGGTTTGAATGCCTTGGTTCAGCATTTCAGTCCCATCAATTGTAACTGAAGCATGAAGGAGTGTGATCTTAGGGGTTAATCTAGGAAAGACTGAGATCATAAGCTGAAGAAGGAAGTTGGAAGTAGTAGTGATGTCAGTCCATTTATGACTGTGTGGCTATCATGAATTACTCACAATGACTTTTAAATAGACACTGGGAAATAAACACTAGTTGCTTTGTACTGTCTGCATCTACCCAAAAGACTGCATTTGTCCTTTTGGATGGAAGTGTTTACTGTTACCTGCAAGCAGAAAATTATTCTTACCACAGCACGTGTGACTGTGATTACTTATTTAGATTCAAACTCCTAGGGAAAATTAAAGCTTGCTTAGAAGAGGTAGCATTTTACTGGGAGTGCCTGATCTGGCCATCTACCTTGAATTTGTTAATCTCCTGTTGGTGTCATGGTCAGTGTAAGCAGCAAAATCCAGCAGTCACTCGTGTGTGTCACTGCAGCCTTCCTTAGGAGGTGCTGGAGGAGCTGGAGCTGCCATGGGGCTGCCCCTGAACCCAGCTCCCTGAGGGCTGGCTGGCAGGGAGGGCGTGCAGGGAGGGCTTCAAGTGAGTCTGACTTCATCACTTCAGACACAGTCAGCTCTGGCTGTAGCTGAATTAGCTGAGCCATAAACTGATGGGCCCTGTGATGTCACCTGCTATTTCAGCAAAGTTTGTGATACAGACCACAGGCTACATGTCACCTAAAACTGTCCTTGAAGTTTGAAAAAAAATGGTGTACAGGTTTCTTTGAATATGAATACTTAAAATTATTTTTGCAGCTAATTTATCCTTTATCCCAGCCAGAGTAATTGAAGAGTTCATTGAAGTCTGAAACTGATCATGAGAATATCTGAGGTGCTGGGAAATAGAAGAGGAGACAGTTCCTAAATGATGAGATTGGCTGGTGTCTGGTGTTGTTCCTGTCATATTTCAGTGCTACTGGAATTTTGTTTTTGTGGAGCTGATAAAATGTTAAGGGACTTAATCTATTACACTGGCATCTTTTGAAAGCAAAAATAGAAATCTAATGTTGTGTGTCTGGTGCTACCAGGCTTTCTTCCAAGTTTGTAATGACAAGATAACAATGAAGCCGAAAGTGTCAAATGACCTGAATATGTTTTCAGTCAGCCTGAGTTGTTTTGATTCCTCTTAAGGAGAGGAAGGCTTTCAGGGATGGAAACACTCATGGTAGCATAGAGAAAAGCAAACTTCAGTAGCTTTCACAAATGCAAACCTTATGCCAGTTTCTAGATGTTTATGCGTAGAGCTACAGACTTCGGTCTCTTTCAATGCGAAAGACCTGATGGTGGGCTTGAGAAGGTCTGGATTACCTGCTGCTGCTCAGGGGAGTCTGTGGAATGTTCAGAACAATTTAATGTGCTTTCTGCAGGAGAGACACCATTAATTGGTGGTGCAGAGCTTGTTGGTTCAAGAGTCCTTGGTTTTGGTTTTTCATTGATTCACACATGGTAGTTGTAAGCTGAATCAAGATGACACTTCTTGCCACTGTTGGTACATTTAAAATAAGTAAATAACTTAGACTTTTCTTATGTTGTGCTTTATTCACTTCAGTGGTGTTTATCTTCCCCATTGAAACTGCGGTTGTGTGAAAACACTGAAAAGTTCAAGGTGTCTGCTTTAATGAAAAAATTACACTTGTGATATAGACCATAGAAACAAAGTATGCAACATTATAAATCCAGATCACTGCTTTTATGGAGAGTTTAAGCTGTGAACCAATTTAGGTTATTTTTGCATTTGCTATACAGATTAAGTATAATGAATTTTTTTCAGTGGGATATCACCAATGCCAAGGAAAAATAAAATCCGAGGTAACACGGGCAGTAGATTTTCTCTGTGTAAGCAAGAATGTCTCTTAATAGCTCAAAGTAACTGGAAAGGACCATAAAGGAAAAATAAAATTAAGCAGAAGAGTTTAACAACCTAGATTCATGTGGCATAATTTTTGAGCAGAAAGAAAGCAGAGGAAAAGTGAGAATCCTTTTAAGGTAGCTGGTAGAGGAAACACAATCTTTGACAACTCTGACTGATGCCAGCTCTCACATCCCATTTCTTTAAAAGTTACAAAGTTTGGGTTAAAATTGTGACTGATTTTTGAAAAAATGTGCTGGAATAGTGGTGGGGGGGTTTTGGCCTTTTTTTGTTACTATCCCCCCCCCCCCCCCTGCCCCCAGTCTCAGTGCAGAAAAGATTAATTCCACTGAAAACACTCAGTTTTTTCCTGAAGACATTGTATTCTCATTGTTGAAAAATTTTGGTGCTGTTTAGTTGATTGCCTGGTTCCTAAAACGTGCTTCAGGAAAAGCTGCCCTTGAAACAGTATGGTTTCACCTCCGACTCTTTCTTTTTAGCTTATTTTGTGTCTCACTGGCTAGAGGCACCTTTCTAATCCTGGCATTAGGGTCTGTACTGGAGCATGTCACAATTTGAAGTCATTAAGAACAACATCTAACCAATCTTGGAAACACTGTTCATCTTTTCTTTTGCTTTTACTGCTCTTCTGTACATTATAATTATGTGATATATATTTAATTTCAACGGTTCTCATTTATACTTTCTTTCTAAAATTTCAGTCTTGATTTTAATATTAAAAAGCTGTTCTCTGAAAAGGTAATAAATTGCTTGCATACAAATGGGGTTGTGGAAAAAATTGAGAACTCTTTCTGAGAAATTAAAGAGGGGAAAATTCTCTGTGTAATAAAGTGAACGGTTATTTGAAAGTTAAATGTGAGACCCATTATACTGGGGTATCCACTACTGCTTACATTGTTAATTAAAAGTATCTATCTGAGGAAAATGGTTGCTTTTTCACAATTGATATTGCAGCTGGTGAGATGTCCTATTATGTAATCTGTTCCTTCTGATTTAAGGTTTCCTCTGATTCAATTTAATAGAACTTAAGCTTTTGAGTTTTAGTGCAAACCTGCAAAACTTCAAAGCCCACTTCAGTTACTTGGGAAAACTGCATTATAAGATTCTTGCTGAGGTCAAAAGGAAGACCCTGTTTGTTTTGCGTGCTCTCAGGGTCTCTGGACAAGTTTTATAAGTGTAATGAACTGAAGTAATCTGGTCATTGCTTACCTCAAAATAATAACAAAATGAACTGTGTGCAAAAATAGCATAAAGGATACTAAAAGGAGAAGTTATACCCGTGTGGAGAGAGGGGACAGAGGACACTGCCTTTTCTTTGCCTCGTGAGAAACTCACAGGATCTAAACTTTCATAAACTTAATTTTGCTGAAGGACAGTCTTGATAAGCTGAAGTAATGATGTTTACTTATGTTTTTGGAAGACTGTAGAATAACTGGAAGGAATTAGAACTATTTTCTTGATTCTTAGCATGAGGCCACTACTGTAATTCTTCTGCAAATGGTCTTTTTAACAAAATGTTACTCCTTATTGTGGAAGATTTGAAAATGTCTGAGAGTTTTCTTTCAACTGATGCTAAAATTTTCGAATGTTTCTGAAAAACAAATCGAGGGATACAAGACATGGTATAACACGTTAAGTGAGGAATAATGTATTTGCAAGTTATAATATAAATAGCTAAAACAAAATTGTCGCTACTACTCCATTGGTTTACTTTGCTTATTCATTGACAAATATACAAATTTATCTTGAATACATCTGCTTTGTACACTAATAGATCTATGGAAACTCATTATTTAGGTAATGAGTTTAGCTCTCCATGTGAATTAGTTGTATCCAATGAGTTAGGTATGTAAGTGTGTGTGAAAAATGTCAACATGTGTGGTCATATTTTACTTCTAAAAACCTAGATGACATGTCAAGTTATCCTCGTAATTTAAAAAAGCAGACAATTTGTAATACCTTAATTATGAAAGTCTCTAGGGGGACTTAAAAATGCTTATTATGTATTTCTCAATATAAAAAGTCTTCATTTAGAAACTAACATCTGACATCTTTGTATGACATTGGAAAAATACTCCTCTGTTTTAATGAATTTCATGAATGTTAATAAGCCAAGCTGTGTTTAGACAAGGTCTTGCCTCTTAAGTAGTTTTCCAACAACTTCTCATTCTTTGAGACCATTATGTAGATCTCGTGATGTCACAGCAATCTCCATGGCAACACAGACGTCATTAACATGAAGCATAAGCAAAGCTGTCTTTATTCAAACAATTTATTTATTTATTTATTTATTTATTTGAAAGAACAAGAAAAAAAGTAGGTTACGAGAAAACCTTTCATCTTTGAATGCTTTCCGAGATGAAATAATATGAGAACTTCTAATTTAAAAACAAAATAAGGATAGTTTTTCCCAAAGAAGGACCTATTCCCAGGTGTTCTGATGAGGTACCTGCCTTCTAGCTTTCTGTACTAGAGATGTTGCAAAGCTGAACTGCTGCAACAAGCTAAATTTGTTGTTGCCTCTACTAGTAGGCTCCAGGTTTTTTTTTTTTTATATAATTATATATATAGTCTTTGAACACAGATCCTAAATGCAACAGGAAAATGCCATCAACACATTTCTTTTGTGTAGTATATATAAAAGGGTGGTAAAGGAATGGTAAGTGGTATTCTGGTCTGAAAAGTATTGAGGATCACCTGCTGCTGTAAAGACCCTGAGCATCTACCCTTTTTACTGTAAATTTGCAAAACAATTTGTTATTCTTAACAGCACTTTTTCAAGATTGGGTTTTTAACCATTTTTCAGCATAATGTTTTAGTTTTAATGTAACATTATGAAATAATAAAGTGAAAAGCAACAAATGTGAAACTTTACACAATTACTTAATTTTTCTACCTAAACTAGTCAAACTTGCTACCATACTCAATCTTGTAACCAGGTAAAATTTTAAAATTAACCTCACTTTCCAAAACAGGAGTCTGTTTTAAAAGAAAAACTGTGTGAAGGTCCTAAAGCATATGTTTCAGTGTTGACTGAGGGGACTTGCTACGGAAGCAAACCTCCAGAATCTCGTTAATTTCAAAATTACTCACTTTGGGTTTTCAGGAACTTCTTTTGATGTGCTTTCAGTAGTCAGCTATAAATTAGCAGATTAATGCAACCTCTGAGCTGGGTTGCATTTGCATAAGAATTAAATCCCTGTGAGTATTACGTAGATAAAGCACTGTAGTCTGTCATCTGTAAGGATGCTAACTAAAAGTGTTCAAAATACTGAAGAGGTTTACTGAGGTTTTCAGCTGGAGTTTAACTTCTGCACATTTTTAGTAGGAATTATTTAAAGCATTAATTCACTATAAATGTGCTTATTCTATAATTTTAGTATGGTCTGGTTAGTCATCAGGCATTCTCTCTGTCTGGCTTGCTGGGTTCTTCTCACCCTCCTGCTGCAGCACCAAGGTTATTATCCTTGGCACCATGATTCCTCTTTCCTGACAGGCAGTGGGTGGTTTGGGTCCTAAGTCAAGCAACGAGCTGCAGTGATGTCTGAGGCTTTTTTCCTCCTGTGAAACACTCCTCCCAGGTATTATTAAGTGGCGTGTACTTAGCTGTGATATCGCGAGTCCTTCCCTGACACATGAGCTCTTGTATCTGAGACTGTAAACATCTAAGCTATCATATGACATTGGATAAACCTAATCGTCCTTATCCATGGTATGCAGTGAGCTCATGTCTCCAGGATTTGCAAGTAGTGACAGGTCTGCAAATGCCTCTTCAACTTGTATTCCCCTTGCCAGCATCTCAATTTTCCTTTCGACTGAAAAGCATTTCTGTAAAGCAGCTACTTGGCTCTTGCTGAAAAAATAAATGCTATGCATAGAATAACATTGTAGGAATTAAATAAGTTAAAAGAAAAATAAAAGCTAATCTAGTTATTATTTTGATATGCAGGTGACCACTACATTTTAATTAAAAAGAGTGGTTATTACAAGTCAAAAGCAGCTTGGGCTTCCCTTGCATCTTTACTTGCTTTTCCTAAAAGACAGGCACTAATTCAAATGAGAATCAGCGAAGTCAGCCTATATTATCACATAATTTGATGTTCTGTCTTTTAGCTGACAAACTCTTGCTTTCATAGTTTCCAGTGTGGAGCTCTAAGTGTGGGGAAACCCGCTGCTGCATTCCCTGTTTGCGTCATCCCCAGCGGAGCGCTGTTCACGTTAGAGTGGCTCTGCATGCATGAAGGGCTCTGTCTTTTTTCTGAGGGGTCAGAAAATGGCCACGCCAAATTTAGTTTTCGTCAGAGCACTTAAGCGTTCCCCTGGGAATGGCTTGTGCATGTACATGAGCTTTTTAATTGTAACCTCCCTCTTTTTCATCCCTGGCAAGGATGAGTTGGGTGGAGGTCTGGGTTTCAGAGCGCATTGATGTGAAACCCAGCTAAGCCTAGCTTGGCTAGAACAAACCATATAGAGGGACTCATGCTTTTTCTGCTAACCTGGACATACCAAAATGAAATATGATGGTTTTTAATGAAAAAGATGCATGAGGAGAAACTTGACTGAATCCCTTATTATCTCTCTAAATGGCAGGTAGAAAATAGTCCCCATTTTGTTTCCCATCTAGAAACCTACTTAATGCTGCTCTATATTTCATCAAGGAGTTCAGTGTGACTGATTTGCTTTAGAACGAAATCCAGCTAACATTCTGATGTTGTTGCAAGCTCCGTGTTGATTATTGCATCAAGATTTCATTTGGGGCTTTTTTGGAGACCAGACATTCTGCTCATATTTGCTTCTGTATCATCCCATAATAATTGATGTGGTGATTGAAAGCAGGTGCCTGCCGTGACTGAGGTCACGGCTCTGCTGTGAGGAAGCGGCGTGTGCAGGTGGGACGTGCAGCACATGGTCCATCCAGTGGAATGGGGACTCCTCTCTGCTCTGATACTGAGAACTGGAGGATGGAGGGAAGATTGGAAATGCAGTAGATAGCACTTGAATGTAAACGGTGACGGTAATAATAGCGTTTTCAGGGTGAGGGCTACCTAAGAGCAAACGAAGACACTTTGGCTTACATAACTTCAAATTCTAAATATGCTTCATGCAATACCTCTGTATTTCATTTTGATAGTTTTCTATGTTTCTCCTAGATGTAGATGTCAACTGAAGCAATGTAATTTTCACAAAAAGAGCTTTGAAGTATCGGGTTTATGTAACTTAAGATCCATTTTTATCATGAATATGTTAAAAGCTTGAGAAACTAAACTGAACTTTGCATAGCCTTGTGCTTATGGATTTATTCATGTACAGTCTTGAACAGATAAGGACTGATTGCAGTGAAGGTGGGAGAGGGATAATGTTTACTTTAATCTCCATGTTTATTTAGATGTTCTGCATTGGCAAATATTGCACAGCAGTGATATTAAACCCATTGTACATCCCATTTGAAAACTTCAGAACAAAGAAAGTTTTTGAATATCTGATTTCTAGAGTTTTGGCATAAATCATTGCAATATTCATGCATTACATTTCTACTTTAATTATATTCTAAATTTTAGTTATTTAAAAAAAAAGCAAAATCTGTATGGAACTTATTTCCTTGCATACATATACCCTAGAAGGTTCTAAGAACTTGAGAAACAAGAAAATTTGCTACTTTTTCCTTTCATTAGAACATGTCTAAATAGAATATGCTTTTTGATTCAGAGGAAATGTCAATTAAATAGATTCTATCCTCAACCAGCAACTTTGTTCAAAATATTGTATTTACATATATATAAAACTATAACATTTATGTGCTGAAGAATATGCACTATAGAGATGACCATACTTTGTGGAGCTTTCTTTGTGAGACTTAGAAATAGTTTAGTAAAACTTTAAGCTAATATAATGTAGGGAATATCAAAAGAAGTAAAAGTTAAGATTACATTGTAGAGGAAACCCTGAATTTGTGTGTGTCCTTTTTGCAAAATAATTGCAACTTGTGAAATTGAATTTTCTATGAGCGATCTTTTGTCTTTAAGAGAAAGAAAGAAAAGGGCTTCACACTGAAAACCCTTTTCTTGGTGTTGTGAAGTTTTCTTCAGATTCTGCATCACTTTTGATGAATGCATTTACATTCCAGTGCTGAGAAATAACTTTCCATTTGGGAGCTGGGTTGACGTGAAAACAGGAATGTGGAGGCCCAGGGTGAGGGGACAGGGCTGAATGCTGATAGAGAAACATTCCCTCTTCAGTAGCTGCTGCCTCTCCTGCGAGCTTTGAAAAGAGCATCTGTGTGTGCATGTGCGAGGATGTCTGGGGACCTGGGGAAACGGATGGGTCGTGTCTGGAGAAAACTGCCTTGTCCTCCAATGTCATGATGATAAGAGAAAGAATAGAATAAGTCACCTCAATACCTGCAAGCTTTTGGCTGTCTCTGTGTGTAAGTGCTTTGTGGCTTTAGATGTTTCATTTAATTGAAGTACTTTGTTGTTTTGTTTTATTAGTAAATCTATTAAATTTAAAGGGGGATAAAGGCAGGCAGTGGTCCTAAATTATTCTCTTGTTGTTTGTTAGCCAGAGAAATATTTGTACTACTGTAGTTTTATAATAGTAAAGGGTTTTTTTAATTAAAACTGAGAGTGTAAACTTGGGAAACATGGAAACCCTTAAGATTAATTTAAAACTTGTCTTCTGTTAACAAGCATGAAACCTGAAAACTGATGCCTCTGTTCTTTAGCCAGCTGTGTATGTTTTCAGTATAACAAGTTGTAAGCTGAGATATGTATGTAGTAAGATACACTTATGGATGAGGGAACTGTCACCTCTGATCAGTGTAAATTCAATTTAAGAACGCATTAAAATGCAAATGAAATTGTAAACTTCTTACGTGGGTTAAAATACCTGCTTTTAATACATAGTGAGAAAAAGAGGTTTTTTCATACTAATGGCTTTATTTGGAAAAAATGCTTTTGAATAGTCAAGTGGGAAATTAGACTTTTGCCAATTGTTTAAAGGAATAGTATAGTTAGGGAGAAATTGCTTGGGGAAAATACCTAGCTGTCTACTGGAAAGTGGATTCCTGTAAATAATATTGTTTTGTATATCCTGAAGTAGTTGTTTGTGTTTGGGGGTATTTTTGTTTTTGTTTT
>VXBT01007527.1:802171-877298 GCA_013400235.1 Oriolus oriolus
TTTTTTAAATTAAAGTGGGTTTATGTTCACATCATGCATTCAGTATCCCTATGGGAATGCAAGTACTGTGATAGAAAAGGACTCCAGAAGTGAAATTATCTCTAGGACCGGTGCTGAGGAGAGCATCTGTGAAGCTTAATACTTGGGGAACCTCAAGTCAGAGCTTATGTGGTAGCAGGGAAGAAAAGTGTTGGAAAAGCTGCTGCAAAACAAGGTTCTCTGGGAACTTAGGTGAGGTAGCAATATCCTGACCAGGCAGCCCTTCTGGCTTTCTAAATTACTGTTACAACCTCTGCATCCCATACTGACAGCTACAGTTGCAGAGATACCTTTATATATAATATAAGGCTATACTGCCTTAGCTTCCTTTGGTGAAATTCTCTTATGCACATCACCGATTTAGAGAAAATAGTTGCAAATCTGTGATTCTTTCAGGTATAACACTGACTTAAAAGTTGCAAACAAGCTATATTTAGGAGTTGAAATTGATAAGGCTTAATAAGACAATTTTGGTTTAAATGATTAACAAATTGTATGATACAACCAAATGTGAAGTGTATATCATGTAAAATTCTCTACTGCATTTTGAAAACAAAAATAGGGTTTAAGCTTACGCTTTATGCACAGGCTTATCTCACCCTATAGTAAGGGAAGAAGTAAATTTGTCAAATCCCTGATCTATTGAAACCTGCTAATAAAGGCTCTCTGCATTGTACTTTAGCTAGCCAGTACTCATGCAGGCTACTTTGTGAGAAATCTGGGTAGTCAAACTCACTTTCTCTGGAAAATCTGGCATCAAAATTTTGTAAAGAATATTGTTTAGTCAAAGTTACTGAAATAGATTATCTGCTTGATATAAGCTCTATCAGCCCTTCCACTGAAACTTTATTTGCTTGCTATTGTTTCTGTGTGTTGCCTAACGTCCCTCGAGCCAGCTTATGTGCTTGCTTGTGGTCCCTTGTATGAAATTCTTCTGCTGGTATTTCAGAGAATCACAGAATGGTTTGGAAGGGACCTGAAAGGTCAGATAATTCTAAACCTCCTGCCATGGGCAGGGACACCTTTCACTGGACCAGGCTGCTCCGAGCCCCATCTAACGTGGTCTTGAACAATTCTAGGGATGGGGCATCCAGAACTTCTCTGGGCAACCTCTGGCAACATTATGAGCATGTGAGGTTCCAGTGCCTCACATTCTCATAATGAAGAATTTTATGAAAGGCTTTACAGTTTGAGCTTTTTTATCAGCTCAGTAACAAACTGTATTATGTGTTGGGCATTCGCTTCTTTTTATTGCATGCTAATATTTCAACTTGTTTTCAATTAAATTGAGTTTGTTTGGTGGCTTCCTCTACTGAGTGGCTAGTTACTGCAGCTGGGGATTTTGGAGAAGAGTGTCACTGAAGTACTTTCTTGTTTGTCTTTTATTTTTGCTTTTGCGGGAAACTCTGATAGATTAATTCAGATACAATTTACTGACTTTGATGTCAGATTTATGAATTAAAACAGCAGGATTAGCAATGCCCTAAGATGCCAGGTGTTACTCAGAGTTGCATGTCAAACAAAAACCAGTGTTCAAGTGTGGTTCTGCAACAGATAATGTGCAATACTGTGATGGATGTTCTGCCACAGTCAGAGGTGGACAATTTTGAAGTGCCCAAATGTAGTGGACAGTAACGAGAGAGTTCCCTAATTTTCACTGATTTTGTGAATTCCTCACTGGTGATGAATTTTCAACAGAGGCTGGAAGTCAGGAGGTTTAACTGGTGTGACCATCTGAGAGCTGCAACACTTGAAAGGTCATTTAACTTTCTTATGCCTTGATTTACTTGTCTTCTTTCTTACAGCACTTCACAAAGTTTAGAGAGTTTGTTTGCAGCCTGAAGTGCCCTGTGATCTTTGGTCAGAGATAATATATACATGTGATGCACTGTCTGCTCTGATAAATTTCATGCTGTCATAGGAGTTTGAATAGTCTAGGAATGGCACAGTTATTTGCTGTGAGAACCAGTGTGTTACTCGGGGGCAGAAATCTAGAATTTTCTTTATAGTGACTGAATTAATGCCTTCTATCTTAATATGTTGACTACCTGTTCTCTGGTGCTGAAAGGTGAAATCTAGACTACTTACTCAAGGATAGAAAAGCACATCCAAAACACAGCTTTTTGTTTTTACTGTGTTTGCTAAAGGTTGAAACTTTTGCATGTCAGCAGTGATTAGCAACAGACAGAAGTTTAAAGCTGATGCTTACAGACAGCAATAGAGGAAGAAGAAAGGTGGAGTGGAAAAGTGTATATGCATTTGCTGTTGAAATGGGTGCTTGCTCTGAGGCTACAAAAATGTGTTGGCAAAAAATACAGCAATATGTGTTTTCTAAGTGGAAAGAGTATATTTCTGTTTGCTTCCAACTAGAATATCGAATAAATTGACTTGCTAATCACCATTTTTTGCATTTTTGTTTTTCAGTCAGTGAGTTGATTTACTTTCTCCTTTCTTTACTCTTCCTTTCTGTTTTTAAGGAAAAACTGTGGTATGAATCAGGCTATTGGCCGAGAAGAAAATGCGTTTTGACACTTCTACAACAGTTTAATGAATCAGTATAATGGCATCATTTTCTGGTGTCTTTAAGAGCAGCTGAAATTGTATAAAATTCAAGATGGTATTGTAGAGTAAAGAACTCTGTGTTTTGTTGCTGGACTGTAGGATGAAGCATTTGTTTGCTTCTAGGAAAATAAGCATTTTGTCCAGAGACTTCTTTATTGACTATTTCTTTTCAAGAGGCTTAGTATTCTGGAAAATTTTTTCTATTGTAAAAGTCCCATGTACCATTAAATGCGATTATTATTTTGATGAATAAGCACAGCTGGCATTTCTTTTCAATATCTGACTGCCTTCTTTTTGAGCCTATAAATGTGCTGTTGTCAAGAGATTAGCCTTTGGGGTAGCAAGTTAAATTGTTCATTTCTACTGTTTGCCAGGCGGGGCAGGAGCATAGATGTGAATGGCTAGATAGACTGTTCCGAATGGTGTGTGAACTGCAGTGTGTGAGCTAGGAAATAAAGCTTAAACCAGTTATCTTTCACAAACACTGTAGCTTCAGTGTGTTACCACATGCCAGGATTGGTTAAAATTCAGATGCTACAGTTTTATAGAGTTTGGTTTGTTTTACAAGGTGTTGCCCTGGTGGCTTCAGACAGGAGGGTTTCCCACGTCTGTTGCGCAGTGCCAAGTGGAAGAGGGGGAAAGGCTGAGTAGTTACATTGGCTCTCGGCTATTTTAGCGTGGATTGGTTGCAGCAAACTTAAAGAGAGGTCCTGAAGCTCCAGTCATTTTAGGGTCTGTCCTGCCTTCCAGTCTGCGATGGGAAAGGTCTGGCACTGACCTGGATTCTTAGCCAGAGGAGGAGTCACACACCCCTGGAACAAACTTGAGCTGGCTGCCGTTCTTCCACTCTGGTGGTGTATGATTAAGGATCTAACTGTAAAGGTCCTGGATTTCACTGAATCATGTACTGGTTCTCTGCTCTCTATCTTTATGTCTGCACTTTGAGGATTCTTTGCAGTGAATCCTGCAAGTTCACACATTCATCTGATTGAGGCAGAGCACTCCAGAAACCAAAATAAAAAACCTTTCGATTTTTTCTTACAGGAAACAAAATTGTAT
The DNA here is from genome assembly GCA_013400235.1 of Oriolus oriolus. NCBI lineage: Eukaryota > Metazoa > Chordata > Aves > Passeriformes > Corvidae > Oriolus > Oriolus oriolus. The sequence goes on from VXBT01007527.1 coordinate 805,832, forward strand.
CATGTTTAATTATTGCACTATGATGAGAATGTCTCATGAAAGGGCAGAACAACCTTTTGTCCTCATCTATTCAACTTGGGAATACACTCATCTTCCTTATTTTATTAATTTATTTTAAGTAGAAAAGAGCTAACCAAAGTTGATCAGCCTTTTAATTCTTTCCTTGATATGCCAGTTAGCTTTCGTTAAAGAAATGCAGACAGCTTAGGAAACTTAATACTGTAATGCCAGAAGATACTAGATCAAACTCTGTAATGCAGTTCAGAATCAACTGTGCCTGTTCAGTAGACAGCTCTTGATTGACACTTGTTTTGGTGTTAATAGAATTATTTAGCAAATACTCTTAGGGAACTATGGAAGTACAAAATAGACAGCTCTTAGTGTCCTTGGGTCTCAGTTAATTGTCAAAGGATGTATGCATGAAACTTGTGCGCAGGTATTTATGTTTTTTCTCTGCTTTACAGTGTCTGAGTAAGATATAATTATGCTTGTGACTTGTGTTATAGCTCTGATTTCTTTTCTGACTGAAATATTTTTGGTTTTCAGTTTTGGCAAGCGTTCTGCCGGCAGCTTCAGACGTGGATGTGAATGCATTGTTTTAGAGCCATCTGAAATGATTGTGGTAAGAATATTTTCACTCAGTTTCTTTCAGATTTTGCAGACCAGCTTTGGTAACACTTCAGCTTCCAATAAGACTAAGAGTTTCCTGGTTTGCACATGATCTTTTAATAAATATAAGATGTCATACCTATCATTCATATTGTTGTTACACTTACTTTTGCAGATTTCTTGAAAAATTTAAGTTTTCTTGTGCTAGCAGAATAGTTTGTGGGATTTTTTTTGAAGCAGCTTTATTATTATTGGTAAACATAGATGCTTTACAGTATTAATCTCAGGTTACCTTAAGTAATTAATGTTTGATTGAATTAAATTTAATCTCAGCCGTCTGAGGTTTTTAAGAATAAATTTGAACATTTTTAAGTTCTGCCAACCTTCCCAGGTGAAGGGAAGGGTATTTTGTTAGCAGCATCTGCTGTAGTCCAGTGGCAGAACATTGTCTCTGAGGGTTCACAGGCTCAAAAGTTTTAGTTGTCACCTCAGGGTGCATCATCTGAACAAATGCAGAATCAGTGGGCTAGTTTTTTTTTCTCTCTGTCACTGAGATACAGATCAGTTCATAATACAGGCATGACAATTATCTAAGCCATATATAGGTAGCTTAAATACAGACTGTGACACTAACAATTTTTCCCCTAAAAAGTAACAGTTTCTGTAAAACTTGGGGAATCTCAGGAAATTGTGATATTACTTTAGGATTGTACTTGTTTGTTACCAGTTTGTGTAACTCACTATTCAGGAAACAGTTTGTTATCCCAGTTTTGTTCCCTAGAAGTATACCATTTCATTGGTTGGAGCTATGTGAATGTCTGTCTGTTTCACGTGCATTCCTTGGTAAGTTATAAGGAAGAGTGATAAAAAGATAGGCATTGGGAAAGGAGATGACTAAGCGACGAGAAGTTTTCTGGAGTGATGGATGATGTTGGGTCAGAGGCACATGTTTGCCAAAAAACGTAGCCTCTACAGTTTTGGAAAGATGAAATGGAACACTTCAATCAGGCTTTCAAAGGAATAATTGTACTTTGAATAGAAGGAATCCTATCCCCAGCGCTGTTTGGGCACGCAAGAGGTGAAGCAGAGTGTGAGTGTGAAGGTGTCAGACGTGAAATAGAGACTCCCTGCAAGCGGGGGTAAGCATTGCCTGCTCTTCTGGTGAACCAGGGACTGTGCTCATCTGTTTGTGTCAGGGCACTGAAAGCTGTACTTAGTCACACGGGCTGACTGATGTGTGACACTTCTGACACAGAAAAGCTGCAAATTCATAGGAGCATTTTGTCTGACATTTCTTTTCCTTGTTGAAAAATATGCAGGAACCTTGCGAGGTGCATCATAAGATCTTTTATTCTTAGGGATGGAATTGAATAACAGGAGTTAATGGAATCTCCCCCTATATAGCCAATGCTGGAAGCTGTGATTTTTTCCCTCTTTCCTTGTTAGTCTCAAACTCGAGTAAGGTTTCTATTAGTAGGGTGAACACAGAAGAGATGTTGATTTTCAGCCAAATTACTGCAAAAAGATCATTCTCTTTTAGGAAAACCAGAGTTATTAGTTCAGATATTTTCATTGCAGCATGCTATTGTGTAGTAAAGTAGTCTTCAAACTCTGTAGACACTGAAACTGAGAAGACCAATTTTATACTAGGATATAACTGATAGGTATTTTTTATTCTCCCTGTTGTTGTTTGGAAGTGATTTTTTAAATGTAAATCCAGTCTATTAGAAATCCTTTTATGCCTTCAAAATATTTGAAATAATAAAACCAGTCCTGCCTGTTGAAGAGTGAAGCTTTTGCCATAGATTGGTTAGGGAAGATGCTGAATAGATTTCAGTTGGGAAACAGGCAAGTGTTCTCTTGTACCAGTTCTCTTTCTGCAATGTATTGATTGGTGAAATGTTTGTATTTTTGCAAGCATAAGAAAGGGATGAGGAAGGGAGAACTTTTCTTCTGTCATTTTTGAAAAGTGATCATATTCAGTGATGCTATTTATACGAATGTTGTTATATTTTTTAGTAGTGGTTTCACACTTAGTGCTGAAAACGCAGGCAATTCAGAGCTAGCTGCTGTATTTTGAAAATAGGATTTCTTGTGCTTCAAATGAGAAGAAACATTTTTCTCTCTTGCGGGGAAAGACACACTCTCTTGCATCTGTTGCAGGTTGATTACATGGAAGAAAATGAGGAATATTTTCAGCGTCAAGCGTCTCACAGGCAGTCTCGAAGAAGGTTTAGGAAAATCAACCAGAAAGGGGAGCGACAAACAATTATTGATACTGTTGACCCTTATCCTGTGGGGAAGCCACCTCTACCTAGAGGCTACCATACGGTAAGCTGTCTGTATTTATGGTTCACAAAAAAACATAAACAGGAAAACTACTGAAAACAACCCAGTCAAAATGGCCAAAGTCGCTGGTATCTTTCAAGTGTGCTTCTGTGGGGAGGTTTCCCTTCAAAGTAACTGTGAGTGTGGCTCCATCAGTATGTGAACACGTGTGCAGCTTGCATCTTAGTTCTGAGTTGAAAGTATGTTTCTTATGACTGTGAATGTCATGTACTATTTTTTAATGTTCCAATCATTATGGGAAATTTTGAAGGAAATTCTGTCCTCTTTTCCTTTTGCTGTTAAGTTACAGTAGAATTAGTTTAGTGTACTGTGTTGAAAGGCCAGTCAGTGAGGCACTCACACATGTACGTGTAACAGGTGTTCCCTGAAAAGGACTGTGCTGCACTGCAGTACACCAAATTGGATCAAATAGGTCATTTCTTTTTGGAATCCAGAACTTAAATGTAAAATTTAAATTAACTTCTGGTAGTGTTTGCCCTTTATACTTGGGTTTTAGTGAGCTATATAGTTGGCCCATTATCGAGGAAATCATTCGGTCATGTCACTTGATTGCTTTTGGGGGTGAGGGAGGGAATCTATATATGTTTCCAGACTTTCTCTTGAGATGAAAATAAAATCTAAAACTTACTTTACAAAAAATTTTATTTGGCTTTTAAACTGAGAAAAGCTCTATTAGATTAATATGTTTGTTTGGTATTGATTTCAGCTGTGAGCAAAATACTGGAAAAGCTGTTTGTCTTTGGCTCTCATTTATTTGTTTAAGCCCTAAATCTGGTAGAACCATAAAGGCATGGGGATAAATAACTTTGTGTGTATTTAATCTCATTGAGTTCCATGGGCTGAATATTGTACAATGTAAGCCATATGCATATAAATTTGCAGGATGAGAGCTTTAGTGTTTTTAAAATGCCATCTTTGGTACGATGCAGTTGTTAGTTTTTTCAGTTTTTCCTTCTTTAGCCGTATTCCTTGACTTGTTTGCCAGTTCACTGTATATTCAATGTGTGTCTATAAGTGTGTAGATGTTTGATTACATCTGTTAATTATACAGGCTTTTCCTCATGACTTGAATAATTACATTTTATGCCAACAGTTTGGTTTTGTTTATACAACAGCTTTTAATGGTTTAATCTTCAGTGCAGTTTTAATTGCCTCTAAATTTAATGTGAATTGAGCCAGTTCACTTGGTTTGAAGATAAAACATTTTATTGGCCTGTTTTTGCAAAAAAAATAAATATGTGGTATTGTACTTTGTAGGAATTGCAGAAAGAATTACTTTTGCTCATATTCTTTAGATGTGTGTGTTGTGCTTAGCAAGCAGTCGTCGTATGATTTGTACCTAACTCTAGAAGGGCAATATTTAGATTACACAGTGCCATTTGCATTTGCAGGTCCTTGCCTGTTGTATAAATTTCACTTTAGGTGTGGCTGATGAGTTTTTGTAAGCTTAACTGGTACTAAAAGCGAAAGTCCATCCTGTGCTATTCTGTTGTGCAAGTTCATAATGATTTTGTGTATGTGCTGGGAAATTCATTGCAAGCGAGATTTCATATTGAGATGGAAGAGATTGCCAAATAAACTGTAAAATTTACAATAATTACAGCCAAATGTTACTTTTCAAAGTGTGATATAATGCATATGACTGGCTTTATTATTTTTTTCAAGGCAAATAGAGTCAAATAAGCTCAGATGAGTTTTAAAATGTAGTTAAGACTCTTCATACTGGTCCATTTCCTCCTTTTTTTACAGTATTTGGTGATCTTGTAGACATTATTCTCTCATTCCCTTCTACCAGCAATGTTATTTCTATTGCTTTGACCATACATGTTACAGGCTGCGTTGTCTTTTTGCCCTTCCTATTTTATGTCATGTGACCTCATTTCATTGGTCTTAATTTTTTGAGAAATTGAGTGAAAAAAAGCAGGATTTTTTTTAAACATGTAGGAATTCAAGACACATTATAGCACATATCTTGTGGACTTGTTGCCCATCCATTCTTTGGTCAGCATCTCTCAGGGTGTCATCTTTGTTTCTACTTTTAAATTTTTGATAAAAAAAGACGGAAGCATTAAATTGAATTGAATTGAAAAAGGATTAATGCGATATTTGTTTTCAAGTTTGCTCTTCCGTGTGGATGTGCTCTAGTTTAGGTGTTATGTACGTGAGATTCAAAGTAATAAAGCTGCTTTGATAGTAACCTTGAAATCCTCAGAATGTGTAATTTTCTTATATTCTATTTTACCCTAAATCCATAGTTAGCATGTAGAATTATTATTTTGGTTGCTGACAAATTATTATGCTTTATTTGCAGTAGTCTCTGAATGCTTTTCTTCAGAAGGTTCGAACAGTATTTTCTGAAGAAAGTTTTCTATATCACAAAAGCGTAGAGCAAAATGTAGAGATGAAATGCAGATGCATGGTGTGCTTTTCAAGAACTAAAAATTAAATGCAATGCTCTCAGTTGCAGCATGGCTTTCTGCAGTAGAGCCAACTTGTATGGGATGGTGGACCCTCATTAACATAATTTTAACATTATCTTCATAGTGGTGGAATGTACTATGGCATGTCTGATAATGTTCATCTTTTCCTTTCCTCCTATATGGCATTCATTTCATTTTGGCTCACAGGAATGCACTAAACCTCAGGTATTGTAACTTACTGTGTATGGTCCACTAACAATTTACTTGTGGGTTTGCAGTGTGATATCATAATACTGATGCCACATTATGACTAAAATTGCCTTCTAGCCTTTGCTTTGATAGTTCAGCAGTCTCACCATGATGTAAAAATACTTATGTAAAGGTGAAATTTACTGACAGCACAATGTCTCTTGCCCAGCTTGATTGACCTTCCTCGTTTTGACATCCTGTGATTTGCAGAAAATGAGAACTATAAACAAAGGGTGTATATCAAATATTTCGTGTTTGGCAGACACCTTACTCAAGTATCTCCTTCATGACAAAGAGGACTTAATCTTTGATTTTGACTTAAAGAATTGGCCCCCTATCACTGTTTAGTACCTGTTTGTCAGTAAAATGGGGAAATGGAGTGTGGCAAGATGAGCACTAAAGAAACAAAAAAAGGCTTTGCCATGGTGTTTCTTGCTTGTCTTCCATTCTCATGGTTTCTACTGACTCAGTATGAAGAGGCTGGATTTTGTAGGCCAAGTATGTCTAAATGGCCATTATCTGAAACACAGGTTTGCCAAGCTAGGGAGAAGAAGGTGCCCGAATAAGTCAAGTACCTTGGAACGGTACCAAACCAAACCCAATATGGAAGTTTTTCCTGATATCGGACCTCAAATGCACTCAAAGTGAGCTGAAGATCCAAGTGGCATCTTTTAAATTTAAGTGGTATTTGCAGTTGCACTTGTCAATGCCAAAGTAAATAAATACTGAGCATGCATCAGATACAATGTTTGATAAGAATGTGTATCACCAAATTGTTAGATGTCCCCACTTTTATGCTTGAGAAAGCTCTTGTGATAGAGCTGAAAACAAATTGAAACTACTTAAATTTTTTGGGGTTAAAAATTCTCCCTTTCTTCAAACTTTGCTTTGGTCAATTCTCCTGATATTTTTTTATCAGGAAATGTGTTTATTTTAAAAGTTCCTCCTGTGTCACATTGTTAAATTCATTTATCTACAACATTTAGAGGGTTCAAATTTCAATATGTTTCCAGTATCATTGACAAATGATTTCTGGGCTGAAATGTTCTCTTTCTTCAAAATGTATACTACACTTCTTCTAGGAACCCAATTCCTTACCTTCAGATCAGTGCTCCCCAGTTTTTCAGTGGCATGATCCTAAGTAACCTATGGTTACTAAAATATTACATTTAAGAGTGATAATGTACTTCTGAAATTATGGTAGGAATTTGAAATACTTTCCAGTATTTTAGTAATTTACCCTAGTGTTTGAAAGATCATTTGAAGTGAAATCTAATGTTGAGTATCGTACTTAGGCATGTTACTTTTGGAACAAGTGTTGGTGATTTCAAGGGTAAGGAAAATAGAAACTTCGTCATATATGGAAATACAATGAATGTGTTTTATCACACATATAAAATTACATCCTTTTTTGCCACCTTTATGGTTTGGTAAAATTCATCAGTTCTTTTTCAGGAAAAAAAAAAGCTGCTAAGTTTGAGCTGCTCTCACTTGAATCTAGAAAATGTTTGCTTGTGCTTCTCATGTGTCAGAAACATCTTTAACTAGATTAGTGTTAGTGCCTCCTTACTTAATAGCAGAAATTGGATTTTAACTCCTGAATGTGGATTTTCATTCTGTGTGTACCTATACTTAAGGCTACATCATATTTTCAGTGCAAAGCCTTTGTTTAGAACAATGTGACTGAAACGAGTGTTGGACCCATTCTCCTGAGAACCTACATGGCTTTGCTTCTGCTCGAGACTGTTCGTTGTTTGGTTTTTGTTTTTAAAAAAATTCTTTAAAAGTGAATAGTGATCTGTGGAATGATTTTAAAAAAGGATAGACTTTCTTGTAGTAGCTTACTGCTAGTAAACTTTGTGGCTGTTTCAGTACATCTGTGAAGAATTAATCATGCTCGGTCTGAGTGTTGCTGAGCTGGTTATTCTGTATATAATCCCTGGAATATTTGGTGTAAATTGACACAAGTTCATAAAAGAAAAGTCACTTTGTCCAAAATAAGGTGCTGCTCTTTAGTGGCACAGAGATTACAAGTAGTGATTTGTAACTCCCTGGTTTGTGATAGTCTGTGTCTCTCTAGACTTGGTATGTAAACTGAGATGTTGGCTTGTACTAGTCTGTACTGTAGTATTTACTTTGCTAAAGCCAACGCAGCAAATCTTACTGGGGTATACTTAAAGAGATGCAGGTAGGCCTGTAAGAATAATGCTGAAGCCCCTGTGGGTAGCCCTGAACAGAAAGATGGTGTGTGGTGTTTTACTCTGTGTGAATCAGTCCGAATTTGAATTAGTTAACAGGCTTATGACATTTGCTGCTGGTGCATTCTCAGCCAGGCTTTCTATAGCCAGCTGCTGAAGTTGCTGCAAAAGGGCTCTCTGCCTTTAGTAGCCTTCCTTATCCCATTCGGCTTGGGATTCACGTGGGATGACAATCCGTTTATCCGGTGTTGGAAAGAAAGGAGCAGTGGGCATGGAGCCATCAATAACCCCGGCTTCTACCCCAGTTACAGGCATGTAACAATTTTATCCTCACACGCTGCTGTGAAGCATTGTGAGATGTGTTTAGGGCAGGCAAGTATTTTATTTGAAGGAGTAGACTGAAAATGTGAATGAGAGGAGGGCTGGAAATGAAACCATGTCTAATGTTGCTGAGTCAAATCTCATCTGCGGCCATGACTCCTTGAAAAAATAAGCATGAGAGCTTTTTCTAGCTTTTTTGTTTTTTGTGCTATTTTAAAAAAAGGATAAGAGCCTACTCATTTAGTAGCAAGTTGTAGAAAACTTTCTTCCTGCCTCTGTCTTCTTTTAAAACTAATGGTGCAAAGCATTGGCAAAGTAGCCTTTTTTTTTCCTGATATCATTTGGATTCCCATTGTCTGCTGAGAATCTAGAATACCTGGATTGAAAATTTATGTTCAGATTGTTCTGTGTGATGAAACAAATTTGCCTTTTCCTTTCTTTTGTCTGCAAAATGACATTAAAAAACTGTTGTATATCATATTGCTACATTTAGGAAGGATTTTAAAAAAACCTTGAATTTTTTCTGCCTGAATTTTGTTGTTGTTTTCCTTTATTCAGTGTGTGGCTACTGAGACAGTGTGCAAGTTTATAGGATGACAAGCAGTGTTTTCTGGTAGTTAACACAGTAGATGATAATTCCAAAAAGTTGATTTAATTTTAGCACTTTGTTACAGAAGTCCAGTATAATTTGGGATGAGCTTTAATGTTAAAAAACCAGCAAAATACCATTGCTTCTCTGCATGTTTGCTTATGTTGTATGTTGTAAAATACACGTTGCTGCGTGTCCTGTCATGGACCACACTCATATGATCACGAAATACCTCACGTGTGCTTGCTTTTCAACAGTGTGGGCTTTGCTCTATCGTGATGTAGCTTGTTAGTGCATTGTATTTTACATGGTAAAATTGATGCCAGTGTTATAATGCACTTAAGTTGTCTTGTGGAATTTCAGTTGTTTTAAATTAGTTTGAATCAGTAGAAACAGTTGCCAGCTAGCCAGTGTACAAGAAATCTGTTTAAAGGAACACTGTCAATCTTTCAAGCCTGTAAATAGCTGCAGCTTTTAATGTTCCTGGTGATTTTTAGAAATATCTAGAGCTTCCATTCTAATACAAGATGACTTAATAATAAAACAAAAAACAAACAGACTCAGTCATGAGTATTCACATTAACAATAAACAAAGCTTGCTTTTAGGAAGAAAGAGCCACATCTAAGAAAATTATTTGATAGGACAGTGGGCAAGATGGTGTGGTGGACACAATGAAAGCTTGACTTTGTGAAAAGATGTAAAGGATGTGGAGAGGCTGGAGGGAAAACCAATTTTTTAAGCATCCTTGACCTTGGAAGTGTTGCAAGTCTGTTTACACAGGAAAAAAGTGCCCAGACAAACAAGTGGGGACAAACACACTTGGTTGTCAGAAATGTTTGGAGGGCAGGATGTTCGAGGGATTTAGCTTTAGAGGCTCGTATGAGTTACGGTACTTGGACTTATTTAAATAGATTCAGTTTTGGAACATGAGGGTGACTGATTTTTCCCCAGACAGAGGAAAAATGTGAAGAGCAAGGAGGAAGGAAGCTGAGAAGGTTCTGCTGTGTGGCTTATGCAAAATGAAAGCGAGAAGGTTGCCTCACAGAAATAAAAATTGAACTGAACTCACTCTGTTCTTGGTTATGACACAAATTAGTTTAAGTAATGTCAGCAGAAAATCGTAATTGTGTACACATCTAAATTTGCAGAGTTTTTGCTGATGAGAAGTAGCATGATATGCAAAGTTTTAAACACGTTAGCAGAAATAATGCATGCTTGTTTGCCCAAACAAATGTGTCTCTATTAATAACAAAATAGTATAAAATAATTTATTTAACATTTCTAGTGTTCATGTTGAAAATAAAATGCACTGTATTGATTGTTCCATTAATAAAAGAAAGGGGCTAGTTCTTAACACTGCCAAGTGTCCTTTTACCAGGAGGGATATTTGTTGACTTGCTTTTCTTCATCTACAAAATTCAGTGTGTAATTTCAAAAGCAACTGCTTTTATTATTCCATGATGGTGATGATCTGCTCATGATTTCAAATGAGCTTGATGTGTACATCATAATGGGAAGTAATACAAAATACTAAATAGATATACATAGCCTGTATATTTGAACACATCCAGTAACATTAATTCCTGAAGACTGTGACTGAGTTGCACACGGTAGGTGCATTTTGAAGTCAGGCACTACAAAAAATGTGGGATAATTTTACCTGAAATGCGAAGTACTTGATATGATTTGGGCAGCTCATGGTAATCATTTTTTTTAATGGAAGTTGGATGTTTCTTCATGGGAACATCCACTGGTAATGTTATAATGGCACTAAGTAATTTCCATCCGTGTGTTCTGTGTGTTCTGGCAAAACACCACCTTTTTAGCCATGCAGCTTCCTTCCTTCATCTGTGTTGTAAGGGACTGTTACTGTTTCAAGTTATGTATTAAGTTTTGTGTTATTGTTAATACATGAGCACTGCTATCATTTTATTTTGTGTAGCACCCGAAGCAAAGCAAAATTGTTAGTTCATCCTTTTAGTAATGACTGCTGGCAAACTAATGCAAAATTAATGACATGCAGTGTGTTATTTACTCAACTTGCAGCTTCTGTCAGAGGTTGTCTATTTTTATAAATTACATCATCCCTACTGCAGAACTCTTATATCCATTGGGATTTACTGTTCTTACATTCCCTTTGGAAGGGCTCACATTGATGTCATAACTGGATTTGTAATTGTGATTAGATTTGGAAGCTCAAAGAGAAACATTGGAGCTATGCAGTATTTTCTGCAACTGAAGTGTCAGTAATATTTCTGAGGTGATTTTTTTTTCCCGACATACTAATGACACTTGGTCCTCTTTACAGCTTGTAGAGTTGCCAATACTTTATGACCACACATATGTAAAACTTTGGTTAATAATAGCATAGATTTTCCAGAGTAGCATGATTTTATTGGTGCTACTGACTTGTGATGTGCTCTTTTATACCATATAAAAGATTGTTTTTCTGAGATGTAAGGTATAAAACTAAATGTGAGGTATGTCATCAAGGAAGAAAGTTGTTCATGCAGCAGGAAGATGGATTTTTCATAACTCTTCTCTAAATTGATGATTGCATAATGTAACTAGATACAAATACTGAATTTCCACCACTTAGACTTGATGATCCTTGTGGGTCCCTTCCAACTCAGCATATTCTGTGATTAGAGCTGAGGAAAATTAAAAAAGCAAATATATACATGTGTTCTTAAATATTTTTAAAAAGGGATATCCTCATTAAGATAAGGTTGTTAAGTTAGAAGCACTGTTTGTATATAAAGTACATATGGGGAAATGGGATCTGCCATATTATATTTCTAGAATGCCAATACAGATCCTTTCAATGCTGGCATTTCTGTACAGACGAGGATCATGAGTGATAGTAGTAGTGTAGTTATTTGCCCACTAAAGGATGGAAAGAAGCTGTCAGTTCATTTTTTTCCCAAGCATCTGAGCCACTGTTATGTGACCTGAGCTTGACATAGTGACTTAAAGATAAAATTGTTAGTGTTATTAGGTGTTTCTGACTAGTTTTAATAAAGCCTTGTATTTGACTTGACTGATTTCAAATTATCATTTTGCTGAGTGAATTTCAAAGTTCTAAAAAAAAAATTAACAAATTCAGTAGTTAAAATATCCTAAGCAAATAAGAAAGTATAGAATTGAAACGTGGGGAAAATGTAATGTTCCAAATTCCAAGAAGGCCAATGGCATTCTGGCCTGGGTCAGCAGTGATTGTCACGCTGTACTCAGAACTGGTGAGGCCACTCCTAGAACCCGGTATTAAGTTTTGGGTCTCTCACTACAAAAAGGACATTGAGGTGCTGGAGCGTGTGCAGTGTGTGGTGGGTAAACCCTTTTCGACTTTATTGGGTAGATGTGTGTATTCCAGTGCCCAGGCTACATCCTGCTGAGTGTAAATGCCACTATCCATGCTTGCATCCTGCTTTGGGTGACAGTTCAGTTCAGGAGAGCTGACAAGTCCTAAGTAAAGCAAGATGGTTACCTTGAATGTACCACAAGGTTTGTGTGTAAATTCTTTCCCTGTCCTTTACCACCCTGTTGTGCAGTCATACTTTTAAAGCACTTTTAAAATTCCTTGTATTTAAACTTTTCTGATGGAAAGATTTTCAAACTTTTTTTTCATGAAAAAACCTTTTTTTTTTTTTTAATAATGGGTATTGGGAGCTGGGCCTTAGGCTTGAGCGGATAGTCTTATTTATATTTGAACTTTCAGACAGTAAAGTTTTGACATGCAGCTGGAACAGCTGGCAGGTATTGTGTATTGTTGATGTGACTGGCAGAAAACCTACACATATTGTGTTCTCACACTTTTGCATTATTTTATATATATGTGTGTGTGTGTGTGTGTGCATGTCTTAAAATGAAAAATATTTTACTTTTCCTTCCTTTTACTTCTAAATTATGTATTACTCCTGAACACTGTAATTTGGTGAATGTGAAGGCCTGCAGCTAACTGGTTTTAAAGTCTTCAAATGATCTGGGGCGCACAAAAGGCCACTTTAAAAGTAAGAATTCTGACACCAGTCTTGGAATACAAAACAGTGTAGAACCAAATTTTAAGGGAAACTCAGTCTGGTAGCTGCACTTCTACCTATTTTTACTTAACACTTCTATATCTAGGTAGCTGATCTTGTAATAGCCAGGGAAAAATGTGGTGTTACATTTGCAAAATGGGACATCTGCCAAGTGATGGTCGTTGGCTTCCTGATTTATTTGATTGGGGCAGAGGAAAGGGAAAGGACATTTCTTAGAATTTCATATTAAGTTCTCTTTATTTGAAGGATATAATGTCATGGTTTGACTTTTTTTCCTATATAAAGCGAATTTGGCTCATTTTACTTGATAATTATTTTTAAAGTAAAGGACATGTGAAATTGCATGGGGTTTGTTACTGATAAAAGATCTGTATAAATTATTTCTGTACAGTTGCTAGAGGCAGGGCACAAAGCTCTCAAGATATGTTAGTACGTGGTGCATTACACAAGAGAAGATATGCAGGGGCACAAGGAGAGAGTTCTCCCAAAAGAAAATGATCTTACACTGGTAAACTCTTCAGTGTTGATTTTAATTGGGAACCCCTGGAGCAGGCTCTTCAGAGAGTCTCCTGGCATGAGACTGTGACTGGAGACAAAAACAAGAGTTATTTCCTTCCAACAGGCAACTGAGGTGAGTGAAAATTCTCTGTAACAGCAACCAGCTCTTTCAAAGTTAAACTTCCTCAAAACACCAGAGATAAGTAGTAAGTTACTCTGGGAGATGTCCAAGTACGCATTAAAAAAGATGAACAGACCGTCTAGTGGTTTCCTGCTGATCCCATCTACATCTGCACCTTGAACAGAATTTCAGATTCTCCCTTAAAGCTTCTAAGTGAGTTCAAGGGAAACTGTTAGGAAGCATGTCATTATTAGCTTAGAATGAAAATACTGCCCCTCTACTACTGCTGAAGTCACCCAGTGAATAAACAAACAACAAAAAACAACAGAAGACCAGCTAGCATTTACAGGAGACTGAAAAATCTGGGGTTTGTTTGTTTTTAATCCATTAATGTTTCACATTGAGACATTAAATAATTGTTCCCCTGCCTTGCTTGATCTCAGATACGTTCAGTTCTGTGCCATAGCAATCATCCTTGTAACGCAAATATGTCAGTGTATTTCGGGTTACAGGTTTCAATGGGGCTACTACTGACCATAACAATATAGAATTTGGGCAGTTGATTGACCTCAGAAAAATCCTGAGTTTTATTTTTACCTTTTAACAGTGAAGCAGTAGGATACACCTGAAAGAGGTATGCAGTTATCCACCTCCTATAAAGTTTTCCTACATTGTTCTGCAGCGAAGAATGTACAATTTTAGAGTTGCCTCACGTAAGTGAAGGACTTGTGTCCCTGGGTTCCTGCTGTGAAATTGGTATGGACATGATGGTATGTGGGAGTTTTTGTGGGTATTTTCGTTTGTTTGTTTTTCCTCCAAGACAGTGGGCCGATTTATATCTCAGTAGTAAACCTTGTCCCCAGCAGGTATGGATGTCAAAGCGCTGTTTAGATCTGGTAAAGACAACTTGCTACTCCTGTATGCTTGAGATCATGATTCTTGACCTTAAAAGTGTGTCTGCTGTTTTGCTTTCATGCTTTTTTTCCCCAGTTTAAAAACAGAAAGCACTTTCTCACATTCTCTGATGTAATTAACATGCCATTGTTAACTCTGGTCATTACACCAACGTGAGAAAATTTTGTAAATGTTAGGAAAAACTTCCACCTATCCTGACATAATGCATTTTTTCCACTTCTGAAGTACTGAAACAGTTTAGGAAATGAAACTAATCTGTGACCATTCTGCCATCTGAAGTCATTAGTATTGCCTAAAATTTTAAGCCTAATTTTTAACATTTAATGATGATAATGTATGGTTTTAAAGCCATGTTAATATGCATTATACTTTAGGCTTGTGTAAGAATGAACGCTTTGCTCTATGTAAAAATCTCAGGTAAATCAGTTAAACATCACCTAAAGGGACTTCACAAACATACATATTATATATGATTTTGACCTAGCAGGAAGATATGTTTATTTTTTTCTTTTCTTTTCTTTTCTTTTTTTTTTTTTTTCCTAAAAGCACTGTTAAAGGTAAAGCATAAATAATTATGGAGATGAGAAAAGTTTCTGTGCTCTGGTGCTGTGGTGAGCCTTTGCTCAAGTCAGTTTTATAAGCTAATATAGATATTCTGGAAATGGGACATCTTGTCACATTTTGGATGGGTATCCATCAGTTACAGGTTTTCTTCTTGTCTGTTCTAACATAATTGTTGAACAGAAGGGAATTTGATGGCAAGTGTTTTAGGTGAATACTATGGCTTGCTCCCGTTTTAAGATGGATGGCATGCAAATAGAAAGTTTGCTGTACTGAAAGCAGAGCTGTGCACAGAAGGTGACAAATGGGTCTGCCGTCAGAGGGAAGACTGGCAGCCTATGGCACATCCACCCAGCTGAGGCACCAGCCCGACTGCTCTGGGCTTGTCATTATTTTAAAGATCTGGATTATAGATTCATCTGCAGCAGCAGTTCAACAGAAGGGCATTTGTTCAAGTGGTGTGTAACATTAGTAAATGTGTTATCAAAACAGCACGCACCACTCCATTGTAAGTCGTGCTTTGGTGTCACCAGTTGTGCAGTGAAACATCGCTGTAGTGATGGCAGCACCACAGCTTTATGGATTGAAAAAAAATTAACGTGGCGAATACTGTTACTTTATCCGTGTGTTTTGGACAAGGTGGTATTTTAGCAGCTCGGAGAACGTATTTGGTAATTTTCTTTTATTGAACAGTTTTAGTTGAAGTTCTCAAAGTTCTTGAGAAAATGCTGATAGGGATAGGTGTGCCTAGACCATCCTGTGTCTGCTTTATGCTGATAAATAGGAACTCACTTGCATGAAATTGGGTCATATGGCCAGAGTTTTAAATTGTTGGCAGTAAATTTTACTGAACACTTCAGAAATAAGACTTACGTGTTGCATGGGACATTTAAATGCACTGTAGCATTTTGAGTGAATTATTATTCTGGGTTTTTAGTGGTTTCAGTTGGCGTTTTTAAACCTGATGGGAGCAACAGATTGTTGCATAGTAATCTCTCTGGTAAGGTTAGTGGGAGACAGAGAACACCAGCATTATAAAATTCAGAAGCGTGCTCCTGGGAGCTTAACTGTGTTGTGTCCAGTAGCCCTGAGCTTAAATTTAAGTTTTAAACTTCCACTTCTTTCCAAGTGAGGAGGGCAGGGGGAAAGAGAAGAGCTCTGCCTTATTTTCCTTGAAATTATGTACTCCATTCTTGCACTCTTCAATTTAGCTGTCTGTTATTCCACCTACACAGCTGTGTAATATCTGTGTAATTGTCCCTTCACTGTGAATGTTTTTTCTAGCTACTGGAGTCATGCAGTGGCAGTAAATTCAGTGACCTTAGCGTGTTCTGTTGGTTTTTGCCTAGGTATTGGAACTTGAAGGAAATGATACTTACATTGTGTTTAAAGAGAAGGGGAAGATGTGCTGATAATTTCTGGTTTTGAGGTACTTCAGGGAAAGAATGGTGTCTGTGTATGTAATGTGTATAAAAATTAAAGTACTTCTGTAAATAGTTGTGAGTTAAGGTGACTGCTTGAAACTGAGGAATTGAGGTAATCTGTTGTTACAGCATTTGTCATTAACCTAAAAAGGTTTAATACTCCAAGCGTTGTTGGCACTGCTTAGGAGATTGATATCCATGTGAGATGGTGTTCGAGAATATGAAATAGTTGAGAGACATTACAGTCAGATGATACATGCTGCTGATATCTCTACCAACTTCTGCCTAGAATTCAGTATTGTTTATTAATCCCTAGTCCTATGGGATGGTCCTAGGATGTCCATACGTTTGTAGTTGCTTTTGAAGTGGCTTTTTAACATTCTTTTTTGTGACTCATAAAGGGACACTGGATTTTTTTAGAAATATTTTGAGAAAGTATTTATACTTTTGAAAGCAGCCAGGGATGGATAATGTGCAATTATTGCATGTCTGGTTTATTAACGTCTCACTTTAATAGCTTAAAAACGTTTGCAAAACTGTCTTGCTTGGGTTTTTTTTTTCCCCCAAACTTTTAAGTCTAAGCAGGGAGTTCTTACATGGGTTTTGAAAAACCCATGAACACAAAGTTGCAGGTAGGTTTTCTATGATGTATTTATACTTGTTTATGATAGAAACTTTCCACAATATGTTGTTTTTGTGTTTTACACTGATTTAAATTCCAGTAATTTTTCACTGTAACTTCTAACAATTCACTGGACTTCTGCTTTAATTATTTTTTATGAAAATAAATTATATGTAAGTATTTTCTGAACTGAAAATGGACTGTATGTGTGATCACACTGTACCTGGAAAGGGTGGCAGTTGAGGAGGAAGGAGTAGGGAAATGGAATCGACCATTTCCTTCTTAAAATGTTGACTCACAAATTGTCTGTGAGTGGTGTTTTCTTCACCTAATTACCTAAGTGTCACTTCTCACATTTTGAATGTAAAGAGGCTTATTTTTCTATTTTGGAAACCATGAAGTTTTTGTCAGTCTGATACATGTGAACATCAATTAAACTTTATGTTGGTAAAAATTTTTGCATTCATGCACAAAATACTGGCTTAATTTATTAACAGATGAGTAGAGGTGTAGTGACCAGCAGAAGTAGTAAGAAAGTGTTTCATGGCATTGTTATATGAAAGGTTTGTGTTTCACTACTGTTTTGATGGGTTTAATCATGTTTTCATGTTACTCTTGAAGGCTTATGCCACAGAAACCTGTGCTAGATTTTAGCTGGAAGTATCAACTGATGCAGAGAGGATGCAGGTTGATAGTTGTGTGTGTGTGTGTGATGGAGTTCAGAAAATGGTGTGCTGCCTTCCTGTGCTGGGGAGATGTTTCTGTTTTGGCAGAACTTCATTTTTTTCCTGACATGAGCATAAAATACTCAAATTCTGCTCATGGGTGTTCACTGCAAGGCCGCCCAATCAGACAGAAGAGAATTTTAATTGCTTTGTCAACAAGTAGTATTTTTAAATTTTGTACTAGAGGGGGTTTGCCTAAGCTTCCTAGAATTCAGGACTTCAGCTACTTCTGATCGGCACTTTCTCAGAAAATCGATTGTACTCAGCATTAAACTGTTTTACAAGGCTTAAGCAAAATTTAATGTTTTACAATCATCTGTTAGTTGCACTGGCACGTGGCAAAGACTTTCAAAATTCTAAACTAATTGTTGTAATTGAATAACCTAAAGAGTAACTTATCTTTTAGAATATACTAGAAGACCAAGGACGTGAGTATCATTAAACTCATAGATGTAAATACATTCAATTTAAAAGGTGTTGTGTATGAAACTGTATCCATAGAAAAATTGGGCGAAAAATAGACTGGATTATTTCAGGATCTTTTCTGGCTTTACTAGAATTAATTTCCACTAATTTTTATAGCCTCATTTGCTAGCAATCATTGCCAAGAGTGAAGGAAATCAATATGTAACAAACTAAACTCATTATCAGTGTACATGTTAATTTGGGGGAAGGCAGCTTCAGATTGTATGACATAGTATTCTGTAGTATCCAATGTTTTTCCTGTGTATTTTGCCTCTGTAACAACTGTTAAGTCTTTTCTTGTATTGTCCTTGTTGAGGGAAAAAAGAAAAAAAGACTTTGAAGTTATTGTAAGCCCAGATGGTCTCTGATTTTAAAGAATGTGTTGTAAAGATTTTACAGAGAACTGTACTAAAGTTGAAGCCTAATGGAAGAGTGTCATGTGCCTGGCTTGGTCAATCCTGTGTCAAGTGGCACAAACCTGTGGCAGTTAAGAGGTGCAGTGTATGGGGCTGACACTTCATTGCTTGAGCACAGTCCCCGATGTGTTTCAGCTCCTCTGCAGCATGATTTTGCTATTACAGCACAAGAAGTGGTGTAGTGTAAATGGGTGTGACTGGGGACGTTCCTGAGTTTAAGATATAATTACATTCTGATGGGACAATTATAAATGCCATATTTATGTCAAGTCTCTTCACAACCTGTATCCCCATGTGTTTTTAGTAGAATTTGTGTGTTCCGTGTGCAAGGAGAAGCAGGAGCTATATTCAGAAAGGCTTGCAATGGTACGTTCAAGGTGTCTGGATGTGTACCTTCCCACACCCCGTGGATGGATGTCTGTGGCCTGTGAAGGGGCGAAGCTGCTGAAAATCTGAGAGAGCTCATCGAGTGCGCTGTTTGTAAATACGTGATGAAAATGTTTACAGCTCTGCAGCAGCTCTCTTTTGGGTGGGGGGAAAGGGAGGTGATGTCTCTGCTCTGGCGTTATCTTCTTGAAAAGTCGTGTTCGGTTCAGGATTTGGCGAGGTAAACGTGGGTCCTCATTCCCACCCTGACTTCAGTGATATTCTTAGGAGCCAGCAGCACACGGATCCCTCCCCTCTGGGGATGCCTTGATCTTCCGAGGCTGATACCAGACACAGGCAGGAGCTTGCTGTTTTATCTGCATTGTCCATCTCTACCTTAATGAGTGAAACAGTTAAGTATTGGAGGGGGCGAGCCTCTAGGAATGTGCCTTCCATTTGACTCGAATATTTCGGTGGATAAAGGGAGAGGGAGGGAGAGGAGAGAGAGAGAGAGAGAGAGAAATCCACTTACATCACTCGAACTGCATTGAGTGTGTGCCTGTGTGCAGGTTAAGAGACAGACTTCAGTGTCTTTGCTTTCTGCAGGAAGCAGCAATGCCGTTTGTATCCTAAGAGGAATTTTTTATTTAGAAAAGGAAGCATTCTTTCTACCCAGGAAATGGCTTTCCTTGTGCGTTGCTATGCCAACTGCCTGCAGCCATGGTCTTCCAAAGTAAGCACAATAACGTAATTATATTGGCGTATTGCATTCAGACTCATGATTCTCTGGGTTTTTGTGTGTGTAACTGTGTTGTATTTTTGTAGCTGACTCTTTGGGCGGTAGAAGTGCTTGTCTTGATTGTGAGGAACAGGCATCATAAAATTAAATGTCCATCAATGTCATGCTGCTAAGATTAATTGTGCAAACTTGGTTAGCTGAGTGGAACAGAGATCACTGGTCACTACTCTGTCAGCATCATTAGCAGCCAGGGGAGGAGGTCCCTATTCGTGTGCGCTGCCCTGATTTTGGGGGAGTGGAGGGTAGTGGTGGCAGGAGGGGGGAGGCTGCATTTGTGAGTGTGTGATTGCAAATGAAACAGGAGTATTAACAATGCTTGGCTGAGTGCTGGAGGCTGGTTCCTGCACCCTGACTAATATAATACTGTATTAAGCCTTTTTGAGGGAGTCTCTGTGCAGTCAGCCATTTTAGCTTTTTTTTTCGTCCTTTTTTTTTTTCCCCCTCCTTTCCCATTCCTCAGGCTCTGGGAATGGTTTTGTTCCCTTGAATGGATGCTGGATATGTAGGGTTTCATCAGGCTCTGTACGTCCTGACATGCTTAGGCTTCCAGTGTTGCAAAAATGGAGACTAACGCTGTCATTCGGATTGCTGCTCTGCACTACAAGTGCGAGGGGGGTTTTGAGCTTACCAGTAGTGACACTTTTAGCTCCAGCTTGGTTTCACCCCCTCCGCCTCTTTTTAATTTAATGCTGTAGAGGGTGACTTGCCATCCATAAGAAATTGGTACATGATGTGTAAATTCAGTTCAGCTTATGTTTCTTCATTATGAAACCACTTGCAATCCCAGCTAACCATGGAGTTATGGGCCAGCAGGAGAAACACTCAGTAAGTATTGCAAATTCTGTTTGTTCTATCAATAACCTGTCATGGGCAAACTGCATGGAGATTGAAACTGCTTGTCGTCCTGCTCACCGGCTTTCCTGCTTGTGGATTTAATAGCGGGTTTGGAGGGAAAGCTGTACCTGAGGTGGTATTAATGTCGGTGGCCGTATTTGAAATTGTTTTTAGCTTAGAAAAGGCAACTCTGTAGGTTCTTTATGAATGTTAAAAATTTACTGAAAAAATGCTGACATACTTTGGTTGGGCAGGAAGCTTTGAGCATTCAGTTAAAATCATTATGCATTTGTTAAAACTTTAAAGCAATATGTAAGCAGTATAACAAGTGATATAATTGTAGGTGATGATAAGAATAGATTTATTCTGTCTAGTGTGTGGTACTAGTGTACTGCTGCCTCGTAGCATGGCGTTTAACATCTGTGATACACTTATGCTGAAATGCAGAAACTGTTAGTGAAACATGGAATGAACAAAAGGCATAAGTACTGATGCTTTCTAATTGATCCCATGAGTCAGCTACACCTTTGTCATGCTTTAATCCCATAGGCTGCCTATGTTTATTGTTTGGGAAAAATGCATTCATAAGCAGAAGAGCAAACATTATTTAACAAGGCCTCAGGTGTCAGGAATTAGAAATTTAGGTTTTGCATGACAAAGAGGTTCTGTAAGTTCTGTAAGAATGTATAGAATCTTACTGCTCGGTTAAAATGTTTAAATCTTCATGCTAGATTTTATATGGTTCAATATAGTTTTCAATCTTAGAATTTGTTTATTGAGAAGATATTCATGATTATATGTTCTGTGAATACTGTGCCTGTTAGAATGTGCATGAGAATGTGTACAGTATGTTCAGCAGATACAGTTAAGAATCGTAAATAGTGGGAAGAGGTGATAGCAGGAACTTTTTGAAGGACGAACATTTTTTTTGCAAGAATTCAGTGTTGATTGTGTAGAAATACAGAAAGTAATCTAGAAATGTTTTAGAATGTGTCCAGTGAATTTTTCTTACACATATAGCAGACATATCACAGTTTCTTATTGTAGACTGTTTTGTTCCTTTCCCTTCTTTAATTACATTCTGAGTCTAAGGGAGTTCATGTAACCAAACCGTTTGGTGTTCGTGAAATATTTAGAACTTAATCTAAAAAAAACCCAAACAAAAACCACCTTCTTTCCTCCTGAAACTCAAGCACTGAAGAAGCTGAAATAGAATAGGATACTCTGAATTTGCAAATAGGAATAAAATGAAAAAGCTGCATGTGTATTGGGTTTTCCTGCTTTTTCTACTGTCCAAAGAATGTCAGTGAAAAGTTCTGGATTTACTCTGGTGGCACAGTAAGTTTAACTAATATTAAATAAGTGCTTATAGATAAAGGAAAAAATAAACTAGCTTTTTAGAAACTCTGCATTACAAACTTTGTCATGTTCTAGTTGTATAACTTTGAGTTATTTAAATCACAGAGATGAATTTCGATCTCCAAAGTGGAGATTGGACCAAAATGTAGGAATAGTAAAAGGAAAAAGCTCAAGGTATTGCTTTACAAATCTCCCCATATATGCCAGAGAAAGAAATCATACTATCTGACATGCAGTTGCAGGTTTTGCATGAAGAAAAGACACAGTTTAAAGACTATACAGAACTTTAAAACTAGACTGTTAGGACACAGAGTAGCTCAGCAAAAACCATCACTTTGGCTATGAAACTTTTAATGCCTATTCACCAGGTAGACATTATTTTCCTTGGAAGGTGAGACTGAAAGGTGTAATTTCTTCATAGAGAGGGAAGGAAAGCTTGGAGTTGCAAGGCATAAGACTTTATCTTACTTTGCCTAAGAGGAAAACTTCTTGAACTTCTTGAAAACTTCTTGAAAACTTCTTCATTTCTGGTAATGAGTTATTTTCATGTTAGTATGTTCCCAGAATTCTAAATATTTTATTGATATCTGACTTGAACTTGTTTCACAGAGAGAGGCTTAATTACTTCTGTGACATCCCCACCCAGAGTGGATGTTAATCATGGTGAAAATGGAGAGAGGAAGAGTAAAAAGTGCTCCTGTGTTTCCTAGATTTTTTTTTTAATTTAAAAAATAAAATAATCAGCATCGATCAAATGTATTGGTCTTATATGTCTCATATTTCATAAACTGGAAGAGTTTGAAGCAGTGCTGCAGGCACATATCTGAAGGTGATGTTCCTTGATACACAACTACTGTCATCTGTTTAACAGGGAGTAAAATTATGCTCTGGGTGAAAGATGGCAAGAGAAATGAAAGCTGGATTCTTCCAAAAATATTTCTCCTTAGTTCTTGTATTTAATGTACTTAAACAGATTTCGAGTAATTATAGGAATCTTAGAATGGTTGGGGTTGGAAGGGTCCTTAAAGATCATCTCCTTCCAACCCCTCTGGCATGGACAGGGACACCTTCTATAGACCAGGTTGCTCAGAGCCCCTTCCAACCTGGCTTTGAACACTTCCAGGGATGGGGCATCTTCATTTTATTTGGCTGTGTCCTTGCTGGCTGTAAGAGTCCTCTCAACTGGCTTTGTGGTGCTTTCATTACAATTTTCCTAATCTTAAATTTTAGGAAGATGAATGATGTGTCAAAAAATACTGCTTTGTGGGTGTTGAAACAATCTCTTGAAAAGCTTTACACATTGCATCTTATACCTGGTTTATTATGTGGAAAAAAATCACGTGAAGGTCTAGTGGATGAAGGTTCCCATTGTAGGCTCGGGCCTTGTGAAGTGTTACCTTTCTATCTCATTTCTCTTTTTCCTTTGTGTCTGTTGTTTGTAGGAACTTTACTCAAGGTCAACTAAAAAAAAAAAAAAACAAAATGAAAAAATTGTCAGGTATAATGACTTGTAAAAATGAGACTTGAGATGCATAGTTCTTACATGACTATGTGATGATCAGCAACTCATGAATTGCACAGTACATTGGAGTGACTTATGGGCAACCTGTAAGAAAGTATATTTTTACTTCAGGTGTAATTGAAATAAAGTCTGCTAATAAAGGACATGTTTTGCTGCTGGCACAGTGACGCTCCTTTAGTGATCATGGGTACTGCAGTCTTCGATGTGCTTGACCTGTCTTGAATTACAAAAAAATATTGAAGGCAGTAAGTCAAATCTTTGGGCTGTTCTTACCGTATTTTAGTTCACGAAGATTTGTGGCAGTGTGCTAGGGGTCTCCCAGGAAAGAGAAGGAAATGAGTGGTATTTTGAGGAAAAGTCTTGAATGGGAATTGTTCAAATACAGTTTTTCAGTTTGATGTGTAGTAAGGGTGCCAATTGGCATGCTTTCCTAAGAAATCTAGAACTATACTAGAAATAATTTTCTGTTACTGGAGGAGATCATGAGTATTTTTTCTTAACTCATGTAATAAATATAACCTGGTATAGTTATTTGTCCTTTGAGCAAGCATCATACAGCACTAATAGGTTGTAGGAAAGAGAGGTGCAGTGTTGTGGTCAGATGGCTACAATTGCTAGGCTTTTGCACATTTGTATATACATGTCTGGAAAAAAGGTAGTAGTGACCTGTTAGCTCTGCAGCTGCTGATGGTTATGATTTTGTTAATTTTGAGGAATTACATTGTTCTGGGACCTGATACAGATTATCTTCTTTTGTTGTTAGGCACATTTATTTTTAGCACTTACTGAAACCAGATTTCTGGTTTGGCCTCTTCTGATTATTCCTTTCCTTTTAATTTGCGTCTTTTGAAAAAAAATTTTCCTCTCTGGAGACCCGTAATGGGTTTGTGGCTTTTTCATGTGATTAGAAATGGGGTTTCACTTCTTTATAGGTGCTTTATGATAGAGTCTTTAATTGCACGACTGTATATCTTCTGCAAGATTTATCTCAAGATGGATAGCTCTGATGTAATGAGCAGCTGTTTGATGTTTTGGGCTAGCTTCATTGCTCAAAAGGCCAGGTTGTGTTTATGGTGTGCTATTCAAGTCTTGCTCAGAGGAGAAAAGCATAAATATTATTCTCTTCTGTGGCTTTCCAAGATGCTTGTAACTACAGTGTTCATGCAATTAATTAAGGTATTGCGGGGGCAGCATTATCTTAATTTTTCAGGTAGGTCTGCTGAAGCAAATCTTTGGCAAAACATAAGGACAGAATTCTGAGAGCTTAAGATGGTCATTCCACAGCATAGGTAGGTGTAAGTAAGCATTCAAAGGATGGATTTTGTTGCTTGAATTTTCTGTATTGGCCCAGTTCAGGCACTCACAGCCTAATGATCATATGAAAGGTTGATTTTAAGTGACTTGTCTGGCATCCTGCCAGAGATCTGTGGTAGACTCTGGCTAAATTATTCCTGTTCTGCAGGACAACGATTAACTGCAGATTTCCCCAAAAGCTTATAAATGGCAAAATTTGGGTCATTTCATAGGGATGACAGTGGATGCATTTAGTGACCTGTAGAGATGGCAATGAGAGCATCCTTGGCATGCAGAAGATGTCCTGCTATCTTTCTGTTATGGTTTCAATTCCTGGGGATTGCACAGCATATTTCAAAGTGAGAGGGAAAAAAAAAAAAAAAGAAAACCCACAAAACCATACCAGAAGGGCTGCTATCTATATGTAATGAAGTAGCCAAATATTTTTCAGGTCAGAGTGGATAGTTGATGTAGAAGATTGCACAGTAGAGCATTTTTTAGCAAGTTTATGCAGTAAGAGAATTTCAAGCCTCACAACATAATCAGTATCATGGCTCTGGTTTATATTCCTAAGTGGCCAAATCTAGTGGTGCTGTTGGAGTGTTTGCAGAGTGATATTTTTGATGGTGCACACTGGAATGTGGCATTTATAGTCACAATGCAGATGTGAACCTGAAAAGGAAAGTCAGCTTCTTCCAAAATTGCTATTTTGAGACCGAGAGACTAAAGCTATTTATTATTACTGAGTTGTTGGCACTCCTGCCTGATCATCAGATGTGCTGAAAATCTAGCTGAAATTGAAAGCTGCTGATACCCAACAATTAAGAAAAAACAAAAACTATCCAAGCAACCAAAAATCCCTAACATCAAAAGAAGTAAAAAATCCTAAATCCCTTAAGATAGTGTTGACTTGCTCCTGCTTCTGTGAGTTAATAAAGGCGTAAGAAGAGAAACTCTAAAAAGCAGAAGATAATGTGTTAAGTAGCCTAAGGTAAAAATGCTGGGGAATTCACAGTATGCTCAATGAGTAGCATGAAGTTCATTGTAACTAGAACCAAGCACTAAGGAAACGAAGGAAATCTGTGCCTCAGTACCCCAAGTTCATTATTCCACCTGCAAAATAATTGCAGTCCCTTGCTGAATACTGGCTCAAGGGTTTTAATCAGTGATGCTTACACTGGTACTTCATTTCCAAGTGATGTAAACTCGACAGTTTAGCAAACAAAACTGTAAAAATATTCCAGTGAGAGGAAGTCAATTAGATTTTTTTGGAAATTTCCTTTTTAATTATCTAAGGCAGGGGATCTCAGTTATATGTAAAGAAATATCTAGCTTATAAGAGGATTACAAAATGCAATGAGTTGTGTTGCTCTTTTTTTGCAGTCATGACTGCTGCTGGTACTACTCCAGTGTGCAAAAGCAAGGGGAGGTGTCTCATGTTCTGTATTCTGCTGCTAACGTGACCTATCTGCAAAATACTTATGTACCTGATAACTTTACAGGTTGTTGGCAAAATCAGTGAAATATCAAGAGATAACTGGAATGATTTAAGAATATGAGCATTAGGAACTATGATTTCTAAATTCTCAAGTAGAATTGCATAGACATTTAGGCTATGTTCAGACCATCAGCACTCTGGGATCATGATGTTGGTGCTGGAAACCCCTTAGTATAAATTTTTTTAAAGCTTATTTTAAGTTTGTTTTTCTTCAATTATCTTGCATATTTTTTATTCCTTGTTGTATTCTAGGCTTTAAATTGCTACAAATTAGCCCTTAACAGCATCCTTGATGTTTTAAAACCGGCTAATTTTACTAACCCCTCAGTGAATACACAGTGGCGTGATTTTTGCTTGACTGAAATAGAGACAAGATTTTCAGGATCTTAGGGGTTTTTTATTAAAGTCTGATCTTTATTTTTGATGCCTTAATTGCAACAGCAGATATATGACCAGACTACTAATTCTTTCCACTTACTATTACTGATGCATTCTTGGGAGCTTTTTCTAAAATTCAAAATTAATAGACGTAACGGTACTAGAAAGGGAAAAAAACCCCTTAATATGGTATTTCAGGAGTTGTGCAGGTGAGTGTAATACTGGACCAGTGTTTCCAGTGTTTGAGAAATACGGTTAATGTTAAGGATTTAAGAAACATGAAATATTGATGTCTTGAGATTTACCCTTGACCAAAGAACCATGTACCCACCACACTTCATTCTCAGTATTGTATTTAAGAATGTGGTAGCTGTAGTGCAAGAGAAATGTGGCATGACTCCAGAAGTTCTGCAGTGTTTTTAGGATTCTAACCTCCGCGTGCTTAACCCATCAATCTGTTACAGAAATGTTACTGGCGCTCGTATGGTATCCCAGAACTGGATGGTTGGTGGTTATTCCAATTTTGTCAGCTTGCCAGTAGTCTTTTTGCTGTTCATTTTGAGATGGTGATGATTCAGCTGAGAGCTCGGGGAAGAATAAACTGTGCTGAAGGGGTCTCTGCTCAGTGGGTTACTCGTGAAAGCTGATCCTGTGCCCAGAAACTAAAATTTATTGGAGTGTTTATCATTCCTTCCATACCCCCTGTTTGTATGGGGATACTAGATGAAGGACAGATGAAGGACAACAGATTGCAGTGCTGTTATGTCGGTGATGTTGAAGGTAAATAGCTTTATATTATAATAGTACCTGACACAAGCAGTGCTGCTACTTGGTCCCTAATACATCTGAGGTGTTGGGGTGGAGATAACTGTTGCCTAAATTTATTTTGTTTTTCAGTTGTGAAAGATGAAGGTTCACAATATTTGGTGAAATAACTGGAAAATAGGAAATTTTGTGTGTATGTTGTTTGTAATTTACTCTTGTGGTGCTGGACTTGGTTAGTGGACTGCAAGATTCTATTAATTCCATCAGCAAGAATATTGGTCCTTTGGGCAAAAGGCTATATTTGTCTTTTTGGGTTGCTCTCACTGCAAACGTGAAGCTTGCCGCCATGAACCAGCTTCATGGTATTCAGCTAACCTGGCATTCTACACTTGGCCTAAACCTTAAGTTGCTCAAAGACCTAAAAATAAGGCCATGGGTCCTTTTGCAATCACTGGTGTCCGTTGCAGATGCTGGAACACAAAATCCTGGCATGTTTAATTCCCTTTTCATGAAAAGTGAAAGAGGGTTTTCCTAAATGGGAAGTAGCTTGCTAAACCTCACAACTTGGACTGAGTAGTTTTTTAGCCTTTCCCAAGTACCGAGTTATAGCAGTCAAGCTGATGTCTCCAGTAATATGATCTTCCTTCCATAGCCTGTCTGGAACACCTTAAAAAGGCATCAAATAATTTGATCTGCTACAATTTCAATAGTACCTGTCCTTTATGGGGTATGGAGTGTGACTGCCCTTCCTTTAATTCAAATGGGTTTTCTGATCTTTCTTTACATGTCTTCTGCCAGTTTAGTGACCATTGTAAACAGCAGAAAGCTCTGAACCATTTGACAAAGTGTCAGAAAGATTTTACTTTGAATATGAAAACAGTTGTGACTCTTTGCACTCAAATGTATGCGTACCTCCATGGCATTTCCAGCTCTTAAATGGAGATGGAGATGGCAGTTCTCCTTTGGACTGGAAATATGCAAACTGGTTTAACACCAGCCTTCTCTTCCAGTTCCAGCTTCTCAGCATGGATCAACATCCAGCTGCTTTTCAAAATAGAGGAAAAGCAGGTTCGTGAGCTAAAATGCGGAGAAGAGCAAAGTATTATATTTTATGTGCATTTAGGATCTGTTAATAAGATAACAAATGCCATGGCAGGCATAAAATGTAGTTCCATGTAGCCCTTGTAGCTTTCTACCTGTAGATGACTTACCTCAACTGTCCCAGGCTTGGCTGGTGACCATATGCCAACGTTTGGTGACAGTAATGCATCCTCTTAGTCACTGCAGTTACCTGATCTTCAGAGGCATAGGGACAGCCAGGAACCACGCTGCAAACCTGGACAATAACCTGATGGTCAAACACCTCAACCTAGGATTTCTTTCACTCAGTCTGTAAATACTGGCTCATTTTATCTGACTATGGCCTGTCACTTGCTTGCAAGCACAGGTGCTGTATGCTGGGTCGTTTGGACAAACAGACTAGGTAGGACTTAACTAGTTTATAGCTTGACTCCAAACTGTGACCTTGCAAGTGAGAAAAATTGGTTTAAAGCTTTCTTCTTTTATTCCTCCTCTGAAGAATGATTTCATAAAAATGACATTGTTCTATTTTGTGGGTCTCCCTTTGTGTGTGTAGTCATGTTGGCTTGTTTTATCGTTAAAAATAGGCTCGTACTGTTCCGTGCTGCTGTTCTTCCTGCAGAGCCAGAAGAATGGGAGCTGGGTTGTGCTCCTAGGCCTCCATCCATAGCATTGTTTCCTAAATGCCTATCTGCTGCTGTGTGCCTGCTGGCCTGCCAAATGCTGTAGGAGTTGCATGAATGTCAGGAAGGTCTAATGCAGGATGATTTGAAAGAGCATGGGAAAGCATGAAGAAGAGAACATGGGTGCAGAACTGGGCCATACATTTACTATTGGTGGTGGGATTGATTGATGGCTTGAAAACGGGGTGATGAAGGACATTGTGTACCTGAATGTATTTGGTCATGGTTGAAAAAAAAAAATCATTCTAGACTTCGGGAAATCTAAACTGAATTTTGGGAATTATTTCTTAGCTTTATCCTAGGTTTGCTGAACCATCAGCCCTGTTCTCATTTTAGCCCAACTAAGTTTTTTGTGCTCTTGATTTGTTGAGGTTTTTGTTTTGTTTTGGTTGGTTGGTTGTTGGTTGGTTTGTTTTTTTGTTATTTGTTTGTTGGTTCGGTTGGTTTTGGTTTTTTGGGGGGAAGTTGTTGGGGTTTTTTTTCCTACATGTAAGCACCTAAAGGTTCTTCAAAACACTTTTTGCCTGTGCTGTTTCACCAATCAAGGTACAGCTTGACCTTTAAATCTTAATGTATTTCTGATAACAAACTAGGAAGAAAATTAACCTGTATTTTCCAAATTCTTGGCACGCAGTAGCTCTTTTCTCTGCTAGATTGCTCAAGAAAGAGTCAGATGTTAGACTTGGATGTGTCTCACTGGTCTGTTCAGTCTTGACCTGCATCACCAGTGGATTTTCAGCTAGGTTTTTTGACCTTTGAATACGAAGCTGACTATAGAGGGATTTTTTTTTTTTTTGAAATATACATAAATAATGTAGAAGGATCTTTTTTTCTGTTGTCCTCACTTTTAAGGAACCAGGAGGAAAAGGAAAATGCATGAATTTATGGATTTTGGAGCCTTAGTAAAATGTGCTACTTAAATAATTAACTCTGTGTCTGGAAATGGTTGTTAACTGGATTTTTTTTTTTAAAGCAGCAGAGAAGACTCGTATTTTATTTTAAAACTGAAGTTGTTCACAGCTGTAGGAGCAGACTAAAAACCAAACTAAAATGAGAACAGTGTTAGTTTCTTTTAATAACTATGGAAGTCTGTATGCTGAGTGTACCTCTCCTTGCCTGTTCGTGTATGACTTCTGCAAATATTTTCTGTGGTCTGACTCTCGGAATTTCTGTCCTATTCAGTTTTGCTCATTTTCAAATCAGTAGGTTCTTAATAGTTGATAATGTTGTTTTGGAGGGCCTGTTTCTGTGTCTTGTGAGAAGATTAGAGACTTCTTGCATTTCAGGGCAAAGGATTTTGGAAATTTCCATTTAGCAGATACTTTCCAAGGTCCCTGAATACAGCTGCTTTTCGTAAATAAATAGTTACTAAAGTGTAGTTTCCCAAACAGTGGCGTGCATGTCGGCAGTAGGATATAGAAAATCTACTTATCTACTTGTTTCCTGTTGAAGGAAGAAGTTGTTTAGGCAGCTAAAAGTCACTCCTGCACCTGCAACTTCCATTACTGTTGTACATTAGTATTCCTTCTGTGATGATGGTACCCAGGGAAAACTAAACTTAGGAATTCCTGAGTTAGAGCAGCGTGATTATTTTTAGGTTTTTTTTTCTTTTTCAAGTGGAGGTTCAGTGTTCCAACGGGGGTTTTATTCAGTGAAGCATGCAGAGATAACATGCTTAATGTAGTAATGACTCAAATGTCTCCCAGTTTTATGAGAGTAACTTTCTAAAATCTCTTGCACCATGTGTTACAGCAACAACCATTACCATTGCAGTGCTACTGTAAATCAGCAGTTGGTTTGACTCTCAAATTATGTGGTCGTTGCAAGGTGACCTAATGCAGCAGCTGATGTAAATGCACACACCCTGTGTCTCTAAAGCTTATCTTCCAGTAGGTGGGAGAAAAAAGATGAATGTCGCTGATTGTGTTTGTAGAATGGGCTGCAGTAATTGGTCCTGGTATTTCAACTTGATTTCTGTACTGCAGCTTGGCAATCTGTGATGTAAAAATCTCTTCCTAAATAAACACCACTGAAATATTTCATGCTGTCAGTAGAATGTGGAAGTTGTTACATGGCTTGTGTTTTTAGGATGCTGTTGACGCAAGGCAGGACCATATGGGATGATTCCAGCTCTGTGTGCACACCTGCACAGACACAAATAGATACATTTCTGAAAGTCACATGTGAATGTCAGCATTTCAAGCAGAGTAACACAGTGCTTCAATTGGCAATGTCTACTTAGTCTAAAGCAGCCTTGATTATAGCAAGCTCCATATGGGACCTTGTTGTTTTGCTCATCTTATAATGTAGTTGTGGACATTTGTAAAATTTAGGCAATTAAAAAAAAAAACAACAAGATGGGAGGCTAATGTAATTTAGAGTTAGATATTACAGTCTTGAGTAAATGTCACTTGGACTACAAAGAAAAGCATTGCAGGTTGTTTCAAAATTTACTGGAGATACTATTAAAATAAAAGATGCTTCTGTGTTGATATATGGTAATAATTTTAAATGGCTTTGCACAGTTGTTGCTGCATTGTGCTCCAGAATTGAGAGAGCATCTTAGCACTTCCTAAAGACTCCCCCATGAAAAGAGGAAAAATGATCCTTTACTTTTTCCCTTCCTGTGATCAAATTGAGCACACACTAGTAAGTCTTTTGCCTGAAGTAGTAAATAGTTGTAGCAGTTTGTAGAAGTTGGAATCTTGCTCTGTGTGAGAGAATAAAAGCTATGGAGGTATTAGGAATGCATGATGGCACATACAGTTTTAAAAGCTTGTGTCATTGTAAAATATTTTCATTAATTTTCTTTGACTACAGTATGAGGAAAAGTGTAAAATAATGTAGCAAGCAAAGCTTGGGGTGTTACAGTAACATTCACTGCTGTTGTATTGCCATGGCACGAGTACGCTTGCACTTGCAAAACTGACAAAATAAGCAATAAAAGACTAGTAGTCATGTTGGTATAGCATTAGAAAATCATAGTTATGGTAAAATCATACTATTTGAAGATTTTGCAGCATTAGTCGTGTGTAAAGGGAAATGCTTGCTGCTAAAAAAGATTTTATCTTGTTACTGTACTATTTTTACATTATCCAGAAAAATAGCGAGACTACCTATACTATCTGTAATGCAAATATGTAACCTTTTTACTCAGTGCATTTGTCTCAGAAGTATTATCTACAGACTTTCAAGATGTTTTTAAGCAGCCTTTCTTTTAAAATTCACCTTTGAAAATAACATCATTCCCATTTTAAATCAAAATTAATAGCCTTTTAGTTCCCCAACTTTAAAAAAAATGTTGTAACGTTGTTTTAAAAAGCTCGCTATTGTGCAATTAGCAAGCTAAAACTAATGATTGTGGCAATACACATTTTTGCTTTATATTAAAAAATGCTACAATCAGAATATTTGGAAAAACAAGCTTTAAGCAAGGGCTTTGATGTCCACTTGTGTGTTATTTGTCTTGTAATATTGCAATTCTTCATGTTCTTTGTTAGAGGTGAAGCAGAAGTGTGCAGCTTTCGTTGTCAGACAAGGAAAACAGAGGAAACTTCCACCCACTTTTCTCCTGAACTATTCCTTCATACTCTAAAGTGAAGATAATTCTTTAGTTAAAACTCCAGGGGTGGCATTGACATGGCTGCAGCCTTCAGACTTCAAACAAAATTTCCATTTAATTGCTTGTGAATAGTCATGTCTCTCTTTAAATTTTCATAAAATTTCTTTCAATTAATATGGTATTTTATAGAGGCAAGGCTCAGTTTTTGCATCTGTGCACAGGAGCTCCTTATATATTTGTACCTTTAAAATATTTTCCTTGAAAGTGTACGAAATACTTAGGAGCCACCAAGAAGAAAATCTAAAATGTTTTTATGTCAGCCATGTTGGGTTTTGTCTTTTTTCCTCTGCTAGTTAGTCTGTTTCTGAACAATAAGTATATGAAACAACAGGCTCACTTCAAATTTTTCTGCTTGGATGAGTGACATGGATCTGGAAAGGATTTTCTGGGTCACTGCCATTACACACTTGTGCAGCACACTCATAACTTTGCCTCGCTTCGGTTTGAAAGCCTTCTCTGCCACAGCTCCTGTGGAGTCTGGTTTGGAGAATCTCTGTGGTTCATTAGATAGCAGCCTTCTTTCAGCTTCCTGCTCATTAGGCTTTACACCTGCACTGCCTTTTACTGGAAATATTTCTTTTTCCTCCTTTCTATTTCTGGATAGTGATCATACCCTCTCTCAGTGTGGGCTGAAAAAGCTGTACTCTTCCTGCACTTTGTCAAGTATTAGTTTTTCTTCTTTTGATAATCCTGGTAGTTTTTCTCTGATTCTATGTATGTGCATGGCTTTAAGCCATCTTTATTTAAAACACACAGCTGGAAATGTGTGCAACATTTCCAAATAAGGTCTCTTCTGGGGTCGTGGAGAAGAGCCCAGAACTGTATTTCTGGAGGATGCATGCTGTGATCATATTGGGTTCTCCTTCTGCTGCATCACCTGAACAATTCAGTCACCTTCTGATCAGCTGATACATGGAAACTTTTTCACAGTCAGTTCTGACAGGGAATTTCCCAGGTTCTTGGTTTTTGTTTTAAAGTGCATGATTTCACATCTCTTTCTACTGCTCATGTCTTGTATCAACAGTGTCTTTTTGCACATTGGTAACAGCAGGTTTTTTCCTCCACTTGGAAAGAGGGGAGTTGTAAGATATTTTCTATATCCATCTTTCTTACCTCATCTTTAAAGAAACAATTACCTGAGTAGCCCTTAATTTATTTTTCTTTATTCTAGAATCAATTAACTTTGATTTCTTTAAATATTGTAAGTTAGCTCAGTGCAGTAAAATTCAGTGCTGTAGTTCAGTATTAAAGTGCAGTAGTTCCAACTGAATGGCTGCAGTTTAAAACTGAGCTATCACTTCATGAATGTTTGAAAAACTTCACTAAGCTTTGTTAGATTGGCTAGAGTGCTGTAATCACGAAGTATTCTGTGATCAAGTATAAAACACCCCACCACCAAGACATGGTGCGGTGTAAGAACAGCCCTACTGATGGGGAGGCTTCAACACTTGGAACTATAGGCATTTCACAGGTTCTTTGCTTGAACATTTAAGATGTGCCCAGGATATATGTTTTCACCTGTGGGGTAAGCTCTTTACTTTTCTGTTGTGGTTTTCAATTCTGAGTTCTGCTTTAAAGCTGAAAATAAAATCTGGGTGCAGGTGCCATAATTTTTACCCCTGCTGGTGTAATTTCTTTTTAGCATCCCCCATGTCCGCTTGTGAGACTGCTGTGTAAGTAATCCAGATTGAGTCTGTATATGAGCTATACATGAGCATTCTATTACTTATTTAAAATATTCTGCAGGATTTAAAACATCTTCCTTGAAAATGTTTGAATTAACATTTCCTGTTAACATATGTGCCCACATAAAGTGTTCTTGAACTTTTTTTTGCTTCTATGTCCCTAGGCATAAATCTTTTGTCTCGTTTCCTGTGGAAACAAAGTTTGTGACCAGGTTCTCTGTTCCTTCCTCTCCCACAGTTACTTGTAATAGGCCAAAGAGTTCAAAATTTAACCTCACAAGGCTCCAAAAGCCCTGAAAGTGGGCCATTTAGTTTCCAGCCCAGCAGTAGTTCTCAGCGTATTAAGCACCCAAACAGCCACAAAAGGAAGTATTTAGAAATACTTACTGTGGGAAAAACATCAACTGGAACATGCATTTTCTTAGTATGAAAATCAGTTATTCCCAAGAGAGAGATCTCTGCAAAGCCGGGCTTTATTATTTTATTTCTCCTCCACATATATTAAATAATAGGGAGCCTTTACAGAAGTTCAGTGATTGTGCTCAGTTTTCTACACTCTTTCCCTAGAGATATTTTCAGAAGTCAATTGAAATGCCTCAGAACAGTCTTTCCTTCAACCTAAAAGGCAGTCATCAGTGAGTGCCTGTCCCTACTTGTCAGTTTTCATTATGTAGATTTCCGCAAGATGAATTCCCTTCCCAATTTTATTCAGTGTTTTTGGGAAGCTATTGGTTTGTGGGAGGCTGTGGGCTGTGCAGGCTCTGTCAGGGCTCTGAAATGCAAGTGCTTGGTGGGACAGCAGGGTGCTACCAGGAGTGATGGGCTGTGTCCCTATAGGGACTCCTATGATAGATACAGGCATGTATGCAGACATAATACACCAGAATAGAGATTTGGCTACTCAAAGTAGTTCAAAGTGACTAAGAATAGGATTTGACCTAAATCTGATCACTTTATGAAATAAAGCAAACAAAATAATGTAGAATACCAGATTCTGAATGAAAAAGGAAAGAAAAAAAAAAAAGAAAAAAAGGAGGCAAATTTGAAAACCCTACTTAGCTCCCTTCTGGAAGGTTTCACTTCCACTGTGCTGTTTGGGAAAAAAAAAAAATTATCAGACCATGTTTCTACATGTGGTTAGGGATGTCAAAGAATTCTCAGTATATCCACAGTCAGAACAGTTGTAGAACAGTTTTTATAGCTTGATCCCTGCAGCAGAACTGCTGTACCTTTAAAACCATCAGGGTCCGTGTTTTAAAAGTACTGAATTGTCCTTTGTTGCCCAGTGAAGAAACTACACTTTTACCAGATATTTCCTGAGATAGACTTCTGAGTAAATGCTAAATAAAAATATTTTGATCTTGCATATTTGTTCTGTTCATTGTAAATATGTTATAAGTGTTTGAGTTTGGATTTTCAGAAATCCGAGAAAAACTTTGGAAAATTGTTTCATGATTTTGTTCAGTTTAGCATGATTCAGCTCAAATCCATTCTGCTGTTTTTTCTTATGTATTTGTGCTTCACTGGCACTGTAAACACCTGTATAAAACAGTTTTCTTTTTTTTTTCCCACTTAATTTGAGCTGTTGCCAATAAATTGACATTTGTGTTTCCTGAAGGAATAGTGTTTATGCCAGATTTTCTGAAGTAGACACTTTTGAATGTGAAATGCTGCATTGAATCTCTGATTCAAATACTTCCAAAAGGAAGAACAAATGCTAACACATTCGGACATACAACAGGGAAGGTAATTAAATTAAATAAGAATGGGTGTGTTTCAGTGATGCATTTCTCACTTTTCTTTTAAAAAGAGTTGCTTCTGAGAGTTTTTCTTAATTCTCCAGACACCCATTTAAATTTTACCACCCCTGTGCCTCTGCAGAAGTCAATAGTCCTTCAAGCAAAGGATTGAATGCATGAAGTGCTCATAGGATTAGCTGCTGAGAGCTGTGAGATGTGCAGTAAGTGGCAGTCAGTGTGTGTTTTGTAAGGGAAGCAAAATGAAGTTCCTGTGTATTCGCTCTCTCCCTGAGACCAGCAGCTCGCATTGCATTAGCTTGAATCTCTGAATAGTGTTTTCGGGAGGCTAGCTACAGCAAAAGAGCAGTGGAGGAAAGTGTTAAGAGCTTGCCATGAAAGATCCTTAGAATACTTTTCTTTCCTTCTTTTTGTTTTTGGTTCGGTTTGGTTTTTTGTTGGTGATGTTCTGCTGTGGGCTTCGTATACAAGCAACTGCTTAACAGCAGTAATACCTAAATGCAGTATTTTCAGAACACAGGTTGTGTCTTGTGCTGGAATGAAGAACATTCTTAAGAGTAGGTCTCTGTGAAGTTTCACAGTTACACAGAAAGATGTCTGTTCGAGAAAACTTTAGAGAATCAAAATACATGAAGTATTGTTGTGTAAAGTGAATGATTATACAGAAGACATAATTCAAGTCAGAAGGTTTTTATTTGAGTCTTGCAGAAGTTTTCATAGAAAATATATAGAAGCATCTCAGTCTTTTCCACCTCTAGGTGGAAGGAAATCCTGCGTCCCTGGGAATTGCATCCTAATTTTAATTGTATATAGTTTACACTTTTAGTTTAAATTTAACTCTGCATGGACATGTCAGACTGCATCAGGTCTGTAGACGGAATCGATAGAAATTACTTTATTATTCTGTAATTACTTATATTGACTCCTGTGTTTAAAATCACTTAACCATAAAAATGTTTTCCTTGATATCTCTCTTGGTTAGTGAAAGAATTATGTTGAAATAGCATGTTGATGAATGCCCAGCATTATTTCAGATATTTCTTCCTTGTCTTTCTAAATACCATAAATGTGGACATAGCTTTAAAATACAAAATACAACTGATGTACAAACATTTAATATAAAAATAAGTGTTTATATAAAATATTGAAATAAAGTGTTAATAATTTTATAGGGTACTGAATAATACTGCCTTGGTGATCTACAATTTTGTAGTGCAATAAAAATTTTAGAATTTCTATCTTGGTGGGGAAAAAATAATGAGAAAGACTAAGGCACAATGTTGATTTTATTTTTCTGCTGTTGTTCTCCCTTCATGAAAAAAGCAGAATCCCAGGATAAGTTTGTTGTAGTTTACTTACTTAGATTTGAGGGACTAAGTGTTTCATCTATAAAAGGAATAACCAACATTTAAAAAAAATTATTTATGATGGTGGCTTTTATTATATGGTAGCTTTTATTATTTTATTAGTAAAGAGCTACTACAGGATAAGTGCTCAGATGCATATGTTTAGAGGTTGAAGAATCAGTGTTTGCTTGTGTGTCTTTAATTTCAGGAAGTGGAAATAGAGGCTATAAAGGTGATAGTTTGTGTTGTTTTATGTCTACTTGCTTAGCCTGTCTCTGTGGTGCTTAATTAGAAATAAAATCATTCATTGGGAATTGCATAACAGAATGTTACACCTTTGCTCTCTTTAATCCCATCTTTTCTGCACATGTACCTCAGTCACTTTGCAGGCTTTATAAATCTTTCATAAAGTGCTGAGCAGCCTTCAGTAGAAGACCTTGTTTATAAGAGGCTTGCTGATATGTTTGCCTTAAAATGCGTGGTATATTGAAGCTTTCCAACTAGAATTCATCTCATAATTTAAAATTACGTTCTTGTGTCTGTCTTTCATGTTGTTGCATTTATACTTGTTTTCACATATAACTGCATTTAAAAAATAAAACTCCAAATGAAAAAAAAACAACTCTCAAAAAAAAAAAAAAAAAGTAATACTATTTAAGGATGAAAAGGTTTTGGTGTAATTTCACTTATTTTTTGGCTGTTCTCATACCTTTTGTGCTATATTCAAGAATTTTCACTTCTTGTCCAGTAAACATTCTGAAAATATATTTAATATTTTTTTAAAATACTGTATTAGTAGATAAGTCCAGTGATTCCTTGAATAGAAGATGCCTTTTGTTATAATGAAAGGCACTCTGTAGGGTAGGAGAAAATAATAATGTTCTTAAAATAGGAGGAGCACATTCAGAGCAAAGTAATTGTTAGTTTTGCATGCATAACATGGTGACTCACTTTGAGGGTGGAAGTAATAAAATGGTGCTTTTAGGATAGGAAGATGTGATAGGGTTTACAGTATTGTACAGTTCTAAATGGATATATGTCTTTGTCCTTAAGATAATTTCACATAACTGTTTAAGTTTTCATTCGGTTTAGGGTTTTCAAGAAGTAAAAATTGGGAGTTCCCAGATGAACTGTTGTAACTGGTTTCTATCCATGTGTGCAAACTGTATAAATGTGTGTATGTATGTACCTATACTTGCTTACTAAGAGCTACTTTATAAATATAAAATACTGTTTTCACCTCTGTCAAATTAAGACTAGGGCTTAGATCGTAACTATTTTATTGGGTCATGTTTTGTGTTAGAAACTTTTGTCCCTGTTACATGTGATTAGAGCTATGCATATATCACCTTAATGTTTGTCCCTTAGGAAGGTTTTGCTTGAGACTAGGTTATCCAGAGAGTTTTCTGACACTTTTAATGATTATTAATTATTTAAATTAGTGTACATATACTGTGTTCTGAAACTATATTTACTTAAGAACAAATCAAGCATTAATTATTCTAAATTACCCTGCTACGTTTTTACTCTGTGTGCTAGTTCCTTCTGATGGTGACTCAAAGTGTTCAGTAATGAAGTTAAGAAATATTGTAGGTGCTGGCTTCAGCAAAGCTGTAGTTTACTGTGATGCTTGTTATGTAAAATATACAAGTTGCTTTTGATCCTTATTACTTTGAATGAGTTCTTGAATCTAGCCGTCATTTAACGAAAATGGAAAACAAGATGAAAGTGAGAGTTCAGTTCTGACGCCATTTGTGGTGGTGTCAGTCTGTGATAGGTGATGTTTCTGAGGCAAAGGTCTTTAGGCTTTCTCATACTGCTTATGGTCTGGTGGATAAAGCATGTGCTAGATCTAGCCAGTATGTGCTTCAAAACATAACAAGAAAACCTTTATTTTTACTGTTATACTAAATACTAAAGTC
This sequence comes from Oriolus oriolus, assembly GCA_013400235.1. Classification (NCBI taxonomy): domain Eukaryota; kingdom Metazoa; phylum Chordata; class Aves; order Passeriformes; family Corvidae; genus Oriolus; species Oriolus oriolus. The sequence continues at coordinate 845,264 of VXBT01007527.1, forward strand.
AGTACTAAAGTATAGAATCGGATGATAGCTCAATACAAACATGGAGTGCTTAATAATTTAATAATAAAGTGATGCTCAGTAGCACAGCAAACATACCTATTGTCGTGAAGTTAACTGCCCAGAGATGGCTCCTAGCAAATTTTTTCACTGAGTTAATAATAGCACGGTTTCATGATGTTATTTTCTAATCATGTTCCACTGCAAGTAAGTAATTAGATGTAAATATCTTGGTTTGGGGTAGACAGCTTTTAGCTGGTTGTTGAATGTTGCATTTTGTCCTTCTTCTGCTTAACTGAAAAACATTTACCAAATGGTGTGTTCCAGGGGTGAAAGGTGTAGCTGGTATTGGGTTTGTGTGGCAGGATTTTGGTAGCGTGGGGCTATGGGGCTGACTTCTGTGAGAAGGTGCCAGAAGCTTCCACTACGTCTGGCAGAGCCAGTGCCAGTTGGTGCCAAGAGGGACCTGCCACTGGCCAAGGCAAGCTCATCAGTGGTGGTGGTAGCACCTCTGGGATAACACAGTTAAGCAAGGGGGGGAGAGAAAAACTCTGCAATTGTAGCCACAGAAGAGAGGAGTGAGAATGTGATAGAAACAGCCCTGCAGACACCAAGGTCAGTGCAGAAGGAGGGGCAGGAGGTGCTCTGGGTGCTCCAGCAGAGATTCATCCTGCCCGTGGTGAAGACCACAGTGAAGCAGCTGTAGCCCTGCAGCCCATGTTGATCCACAGGGAAGTAGAGATCCACCTGCATTCTGTGGAGGAGACCCACACCAGAGCAGGTGGATGCCTGTGGAAGGCCCATGCTGGAGCAGGCTCCTGGTGGGATTGATGACCCTGTGGAGAGAGTAGACCACACTGGAACAGGGTTGCTGGCAGGANAGTTTTGCTGGCAGGACTATTACCCCAGAGGGGACCCACACCCGAGCAATTTGTGAAGAACTGCAGGCCGTGGGAAGGGCTCACTTTGGAGATGTTCATGGAGGACTGCCCCCTTTGGAAGGGGAAGAGTGTAAGGAGCCCTCCACCCAAGGAGGCAGGAGTGGTAGAGACGTGTGATGAACTGACCACAGCCCCCATTCCCTGCCCCTCCACACCACTGCGAGGGAGGAGGTAGAGAATTTGTGAGTGAAGTTGAACCTAGGAAAAAGGGAAGGGGTAGGAGGAAGGCATTAAGATTTGGGTTTATTTCTCATTATCCTATTGATAATAAAATCAGTTAATTTGTCCCCAAATTGGGTCTGTTTTGCCCATGACAGCAACTGGTGAGTGATCTCTCCTTGTCCTTACCCATGAGCCTTTTGTTGTATTTGCTCTCCCTTGTCCAGCTGAGGAAAGTGACAGAGTGGCTCTGGTGGGTATCTGGTGTCAAGCCAGGGTGAACCCACCACACTGTCATATAAGACTTAAGCACATGTGGGTTTTCACTGTCACCAGTGCTTTACCTTTTTCCCTATTGTGTACAATGCAAATATTAAATATTTTAAATAGCAGTATGTGACTAAGGTAGAAATGCATGTATTTCTTACATACATTTTTCATTGAGTTTATAGTGTAAATGTTTCAGCTTATTTAATTTTTGTATTTTATTTTTTTCTTCATGCAGTCTCTCACCTTAACTTTGGGGGGTAGGGCAGTTGAAGTGGATGCTGCTTTCGGGCATGTAGCACAGAGATGTAGTGTTCTGCAAAGATGTGAGCATGTGCTTTCTGCTTGTAAATAGTCCTATCTGATTAGGATCAAAGTGACTAGCTAGGTTGCCTAAAGGAAAATGCCTGCTTCTGATCTTCTGTCACGACTTGGCAAGTCCAGCTCATGCAGCATGGCTTTGACTTGAGGAGTTACTCTGAAACCAGTAATCACCAAGCATTCAGCTGATTGTCTGCAGCCAAAAAGATTCAGAAGGCTTGCTTTTATTTGCAGTGTATTCCATCAGTTATTGTGGAATCCCCTGCCTCCTCCTTTTGCTGGTGCAGTAGCGAAACATAAATCCTTGCTGTTCATTTAAAACACTGAGTGCTATCATTATATTAAACATAGCTTGATTTCACTTTTTGACATACTAACTGGATTTGCTTTGATGTAAGGTTCTTTAAAATTTTTAATGCACTGATAAAAAATAAATGCTGTTGTTAATGACATGGAGGTATTTGCAGGGCACTATAAAAAATTGAACATGTTTGTCTGGGTGCCATGCTGTGTTCATATACAGTTCCCTATGGAGCTAATATTTATTTGGGATTGCAATAGTTAGTGCTTTATAAAAGGTAAAACTCTCAAAATATATCTGTGTAAGTTATCATTAAATGTGTGAATCTTAGATGATTAGTGCTTGTATCTTAAAATAATATGTAGGATTTCTACTTTGAAATAAACGTGGGCTGCTTCAATAATGAAAGACTATACTTTGGGAAGTAGTCATCAACACATTGCTAAAGCTGTGGCATTTCATTTCCCTTGCACTCTACCTATGGAATATGTACTTATTTGCAGAATGGCTCAAAAATGTTTAAAACAAAATTGTATAGTGGCCTAAACATCAGTACATATGGTTCCATTATGTGATAATTCAAACTTTTACAGATTGAAAAGCAAAGTAGCAAAGACAACAGATACTATAATGCACTCCCTAATGCTGTATTTCCTCCTTCTGATACTTCATTAAAAGTGGTGAGCATAACTACATTTTTCTGGAGGCAGCATTCATGGCTGTGTGTATTAGAGTATTGCTTTTGTTAGTTGCCTTCTCTTTGTTGACGAAGATCAAATCTAGCTCTAGGTTTACTGAAGCTTTTCAGAATTATTAGTATCTAGTTGCTGGTTTTAGCCCCTCTTTCAGGTAAAATACTAGGAAATAATTATTTAAAATGTAGCCATTTTTGCTATCCCTGATGCAGTCGTTCTGTGATAATGAAGAAATCCTTTTCAGATGTATTAGAATAGGAAATGCCAGTCAGTCTAAATAAGACTAAGGTTTGCAGTTGTCTGTGATTTTCACTGCAAATCCTAAAGCCAAGGTTCTTTCAGGGCATGTTTCGTAAACAGAACTAAACAAGGCAAGCAGCAGTAAAATCATTCGGTATCTTTAGTTGTATAGAGCTAATAATTTTTTCAAGCACGCGCTCTTGTGACTTGGAGATGACTTTTTTCCTAACCTTGTATACTGATCAGCTTATTCTCTCTTAATGCTGAGTGAGGTCTTACTTCCATTTCCATCGAGGTAATAATGCCAAGGTAGCATTCATAATTGACATGGATGGACACACTGCATGTGACATTTTTCATACAGCTCCTTAGAGATTAGAGTATCTGCCTTGTCTGAGTTAAAGAAAATTAATGAACAAAGATTTTTTTTTTAATTATTGAAGAACTTATTGCACACAAAAATTGATACATTAACATACTTTTATTAACTAGCTGTGGGATGCAGGCTTCTTGGGGAGAGGAGTAATTTGCCCCTGAAATAGCATTTAAATATTTCTTCAGACTGCAAATATTTTACTTTGTTGAAGTTCACTTTCTGCAGTCTGGACATGTTTACAGTTCTAAAAGATTTTCATGGGAGCTGTGGGCATAAAGCAATAGTGAAAATATACATCACAAATCTTGGTGAATGATTGTTAAATGATCAAATATACTGTCTCAATTCATTCTTCAGCACCGCATGTGAGCAAATTATTTTCAGGATTACAGCTCTTTGTAATTGTATCAGTCTTCCCACATTTCCTATTTGCTGTCATATTATTTGGCTCAAAGTATAATGGATAGCTCAGCGACTTGGATTTTCCTTGTCTCTGATGTACTTTGTCAGCTGGAGAAACAAAAGAGTTTACCAAATCCAGAGCAGTGCTTGTTGATTTTTAAAAGTATGTGACTTTACTCCCTTGTTAATTCCCATTCTGCAGGAAACCATTGGTTCTGGAAGTAGCACAATATTCATATGCATTTTAATTCTATTCAAACCCCATAGCAAGCTACTGAAGAGTTTTGGCATATTGCTTCACTAGTGTTTGTCCTCAGATACATGTTTGTCTTAAATCTCTTATATTTGCAACAATTTGGTGGTGTTTTGCTGACCTCTGCATGAGTTAAAAAAGCTGCAAAACTCAAAATTTTTATACTGCCTTCTCAAGCCCCAGTGATTTTCTCAGTCTAGTTGATACTGGCAAAGAGTAAAGTGTTACATATATGATTAGAATGAATTTTGCTGTGTATCTCCCTCAAATTGTAATGATGCTTTTTCTGCTCCACCTATAGCTTCCTGCAGATTTCACAAAGCTGCACCTTACTGACAGTCTCCACCCACAGGTGACCCACGTTTCATCTAGTCACTCAGGATGTAGCATCACTAGTGATTCAGGAAGCAGCAGCCTTTCTGATATCTACCAGGTAAGACTGGAAGGGATGCTGATGGGAGGTGCAATTGCCAGCAGTTTTGCATTTAATAGCTGATTGCCCTTGCTATTGCCTATTGTCAGTTTTTGTCTGAAGAAGTACTCAATAGACTTCAAAAAACCACTTTTTGTTTGAACTGTAATAATTTCAGGCTTTTGATGTGTGGGCTTCATAATGTAGAACCTCTTCAGTGGTGGGAAGAAACAAATACGCAGTGAGCAGCCTGTGCTGGCCTGGTTTGAGGGACATATTTCCATTTCCCCACCCTGTAGAAACCTGCTGCCAACCTCAGCAGTGCTTTCTCTCCTGGCCATCCTCAGAAAGGTGGGGAGGTTGAACTGGTGTAGCTTTTTAAAGTTATACTTCTGAGGTGGGTTCTTCTTGTAAAGCTCTGAGCTATTGATTTGGAACAGCTTGAGTTTAGAGAGACTCTGAAACTGATCTAGAGTTTAAATATAAATTGGAAAAAAGTTTAAATGAAATAAAATGAGGAATTAAGCTTTTTTTCACTTGATGTTTACAGTTCTTGCAATGTTGGAGGAGGGTTTGTCCTGATAGGAAAGCGTACCGATTTGTTACACTGAGAAGAAGGAATCAGATCCAATTAAAATATATTTCTGTCAAAATAATCATGAAGTAGTGAGACCACTTCAACGTGAAGTACTGTTAACTAGAAGAGGAATGATTTTTTTTGAGATGCTTCTGGAAATTGCAAATGTAGTCATTTAAACAGCGGGAAAAGCATAAATGGACAAGTTCGGTTGTGGTCACAGTTGTAGAATGTAGTCTCCTTCAAGTGAATAAGCTTATAGGCTTTTTTTTTGTGAAGGAAGATAGGCTATAAAAAGGTCCCAGTTCAATTTAGATAGTAATTACAATAATGCAGAGGTTTATTTTTGCAAAACAATCAAATTAGCTGAACACTTCAGGCATAGCATATGTCAGTCAAGTATGTTTGTCAGAATTTCCTCTGAAGACAGGATTACTTTGAGACAAGATTTAGGTTTATAGCATGAGACTGAAGAAGATGTAAAATCAGTTTTGTTCTTCTAGTCTTATATAGATTTTCGTTCCTTTCATTACAAAGATTTCCAGTTTCACAGAAAAATAACAGGTACCTCTAGAGGCACAGTTGTAGGTGGCATGTAGTTACAGTCACACAGTTACTCTTTAGATTAAGTTGGCAGTAAATTTTTTGCAAAGACTTTCAGTAAAATGTTCATAACTTTGAAAAAGATCATTGAATTTCTGTGCAATTAAAAAAACCCCAACCAAACAACGTAAAAAACTAAAGAAACTTCAGAAAAATACTTCTCCATGTAGTTTGCCAACCTGGTCTATGACTCTTCCGTAGTGTTTCATTTGCAGTGTTGGAATCAACATAATGGTTGGTGTTTGGAGAGAGTTCATGGTTTACTGAAATATTTACACAGAGAAAATTAACTTCTTAAGTATTCTTTTGAACTTAATTTACAAACACAGTGCATAATCCATTCTTTATAGTATTATCAAATTTCTTCAATTAATCTGCAGTTAATACCAAAAAGGTGACTTGGCACAGATGGATGAAGTACTGTGTAATTGTACAATGTCGAAGTATGAATAATAACCTATGTTCATATCAACATCCAGAAATATGACCATGTACTGTAGAATGCAACATCATGTTTTTGTCTTAATACATATACGTGAAAGAATGCTTATTAAGGAAATGGTAAATTCAGGTGTGGAAACTGATAAGGTTCTGAAATTCTTTCATTTAACTTTAGGGTACCAAGTATTTTTTGACTTGATTTCTCAAATTGTGGTAAATTGTTAATTCTGGGCCTCAATTTCAGTCATAAAGGAATGTAATGTAGCAGTGTTTAGCTAGGTTAAAGTACTGCCAAAAAAACCCCAAAACAAAATAAAATGGCTGTAAATTGAATTCTCTAGGGCCAAGTTAAGGATTAAATAAACAGAAATATTTTTTTAAACCAAGAGAGTGGATCAGTAATTTTCTCTCAATTGTTTGCCTTTTAATTCTCTCCCAAGTGTTTATTCAAAAACAGTAAGCCATAACGAAGTCATCAACTTTTTTACTTCAGATTTAGGAAGTCAGGCAAAGCTCATGATTGTTGTTCCTTTGATTCTTATTTTCTGTATATAATGGCGTTTTTCTGTTCAGTGGGGTGGACTTCTTTTCATTATGGCTAAGTAGAAAGCAATGATTTAGAAAAATCATCATCTTATCTTGCAGTTGATAATTTTTTTTTTAAATGATACTGTTACTTAGATCTTTACTATTGAAATCTGAGGTAATGATATGTCATGTTTTGCATCCCATAAGTTTTAGTTCTGTAGCCTTAAGAGCAGCTGCTTCCAGTGAAAATACGTTCATGGCCTTTTAAGATTTTTTTAATAAATCATGAAGCTGAATCTTCAGATGCTTTCAGCATTGAACTGAGAATACTTCCTTTTAAATATTAATGCAGTATCTAAATTTGTTTGTCAAACGTTGCACATGAAAGAACTTCTTTTAGGATGAGAAGTACTTACCGAAATAAAATCAGCCTCTGTGTTGACCCCACCCAAGTTTCAAAAACTTTTCAGGTGCCAATTAGTAAGGTCCTTAAATACTGTTATTTTTATTTTAGGAAATGAGTTCAAGTGACGAACTCTGTAGGGTGACTTGAGAGGAAGGGGATGCTGAATGTCAGTAGATCGTGTGTTGGCTTGTGTTTGCCAAGAACAATTCCTCGCTTCAGTCTTTTTTTGACTTGGCAAAGCAAATCATTCAAAAGCAGATCGTTCACTGCTGCTTCTCATGCATGGATGCTCTTGATTCCTAGGCTTAGTTAATGATTCTTATATGAATGCATGTACCTGTTCCTGTATGCTCCTAAATGTTTCCTATACCTGTCATATATATTACCAGATGATGATCCTGGTTGGAGAGTGAGGATATTTAAGCTCATGAAAGTGTATTATTCCCCCTCCCTGTTTCGGGAAGCATTGTTGTGTTGGCTCAGCTCTTTGCCAGCCTTTCTTTGCCTTATCCTGTCCTCAGACTGGTGGCTTCCTGCCACCCTTACGTGCCCTCTGGTGCCTGCCCAGATACCACTGTCGCTACAGGAAACCAGGAACATCCTTTCTGAGACCCTCCCAGGATGTGTGTATTGCTTGGAAATTTCCAAGGTGTCAGCTTTGTTTCCTCACAATTCTGATATGGTAGCTCCTGGGAGAAAGGTCCACCCTTCAGCAGCTCTTCCTGAGGGAGACCAGTCTTTTGTCTCTCGAGCCAGAGAGTCCATGCCGCCTGCCCTTTAGTCACTGTATGCAAAATAAAGAGGTTTTACCTTAGGATAAAGCCTTTCTGACTGTATCAGCTGCTGAGGTGCAGGGCTCTGGTTAATGCCAGAATGGCTGGAACAGCTCAGGTAAATTGTCGTGTGAACTGCCCCCTGCCACCCCTGCAGTTTCAGCAAAGTCCTATGCAGTTCCTTAGTGCTCCTGGTAAATTCAGGTCCTCTTAATCTACTCTGTAACTTCCAGAGCCCACGTTGTGTATGCCTGTGGTCTTGGCAGATGTTGCTCAGTTCTGAGAGGCAATTACTTGGTAGTAGGGGAGGACACTGTGCATTGTCTGGATTGTTACGCTTTTCCATCTTTAGTGAGGAAAACTGCTCAGACTGACTTCTGTGGCAGAGGTGGGTTGCTGTGTTGTAAATTTTGTGCTAGATAATGAAGGAACAAATATGGAAAGCACTATGAAAATCTTGGACTGAAGGAGTTTTAAGGTATTTCATGGGCATTTGCACTCGTGTCAATGTAGTATGAAAAAATAATGTTACTACCTTAGATTTATGTATGATTTCTGCACATGTAATAATTATAGTTGGCTGTACTACATATGGTAACTATTTAATAAACAAATGCATATTACAATTATATGGATTGAATTTCATCTTAATTTATTGTTATTGTAAACTTTTACTCAGTCATCTGAAAGCTAATTTAAAACAAAACTCCTGACATGATTTCTCTCTGTGGAGAAGCGGAATCCAGTGTGTCTATATGACATGAGGGAATATTTCAAGCTAATGTGACTTTTGCAATTCGTTTCCTGAGACAGGTAGAGCCAGTGTTCTTGGTGTTTTGTGTTGGTATCGGCTTAAAAATTAGAAAGTAGAAAGTGAGTAGTTTGCTAATGACATTCTTAATTTCATTTTTTAGTTTATTTTTTAGCCTTTAAATGACAATGGTTGAAAAGTAATGTGGAGGTGGTTTCTTTGAGCTGAGCATGGCTTCTTTTTTTGTTAGCTTCATGGAACTGAAGAACTGCACCAGGCAAGGAACGTATTTCTGGTTTGTGCAAGAAGTTTCTTCTATTCTTCCTTTTTTTTCCTTTTTATCCCTGGTATTTTTCTCTTGCATGTTTGGAGATTTTGGATTGTTGGTTTAGGTGGTAATAGTAGTTACAAGGGGAATTTAGCCTTCAAAATGGCACAATGTTTCCTAAAGAAATTAATTAAAATAATTTTTTTTTAAAAAGTAAAGGTTAAAATAGTCTGTTTAAGATACTAAGAAATCAGTAGTTAGTGTGGTTACTTTTACAGGTTTTCTAGTTTTTTGTCTTTATGTTATCATCAGTTGGAAGTTTTTCCCAAACCAGTATAGAAAGAAAACCATGAAGGCCGCTTAAAACGGCCAGTCATTTTGTAAGCAGTTCTCCAAGTCTTCCCACTTTCTTTCCCTTAGTAAGGGAGGGGCGTGTGATGAAGCAGTTGTTACACTGGAAGTGAGAGTTTCTAGATTGTGTAAAGGTGGAGGTCAGCCTTAACCTCTTCTAATCTGTTTTTTCAAGAAACTCAAAAATTCATTGGAGGCGGAAGAAATGAGGCAGTAAATGAAGTCATCTTCTTTAGCTGCTCATGTAGTCCATCACCTCTCTCATTATGTTCATCTTCATGACGCCTCTAAAAAATGAAAGACCAGTAGAGTTGGGATTAACCAATTTCCTCTCCTGCCAGTCTAAAGTGACCAGAAGGGTCCACCATTTCCCTAGTCTGCCCAGTTTGACCTAGGGGGAATGAATGATTTTCTCTTTTTCTTAATCCTCCCCTTCTTCCCCTAGTCAGTCAAGGAACCAAAGGCTTACCAAGAATTTAGACAAGGCTTCTTTTACTTTACATCTTTTCCTAGTTATTTCACAGTATTCATTTAATTAGCTGTTATGACTCAAATCTGGAAGTGTGTTTGGACTTCAAGATCCTCAGCAGCTGAAGCAATGAGGTTTTTATTGGTGCAATATTAGCCTTTATAGCCACTGCTTAAAGTTGGTCACATTCTCCTCAGGTGTCAAATATGAAATACTCCTTCAACTCAGGCTTGAAAATGTCTGTCTTAATCTCTTAACTCTCATGTTGGTGATGTGACAAATAAAATATTAGCCTGTCACTGTTATGAGATTCCTTTGAAGCTCAAAAATTTTCTCCACTGTTGGAAAGATGACACGAGAAATTTGCTATCCCAGTTGGTATTCAGACTTTGGAGAGACATTGGTTTGTACTTCAGGCTGCAACCAGCATTTTTCTTGCATGCAATCTTTTTAGATTTATTTAAGTGAAACTAATTTCTCTTACTGCCCAAGAAGCAAAGTACAACATGCACCCAGGAATGGAAATTCTGAGGTGTATTTCATCCATGATTACATGCCCTGAGAAGATCTAAGCGTCATGGTTGACTGTAGTACAAATCCTGTTGGATATTCATTTTGTGTTTGGGTTTTCGGAGGCTGAGGTTCATAAGGAGGCCCCTATACCCAAAGGAGCTCGTGGAGGTTTCCCCTTCAGTCTTAGATGCAAGGCTGTTGCTTAATAACGAAGGGTTCCTGTGCAGACATGTTTGGTGTTTCTCACACCAGAGGGGGTACAAAAGCACTCAGAATAGGTGGGTCATGAAGTGTAATGTCTCAGCAAGAAGACCTTGAATACTTGATATCATACGTGATGCTACTAAGCCTAAAAAAGCTATTTACGATGTATAAACACAAGGAGCCCCGTATGGGATTAGGTTTTCTTGGTTTTCTGGTTTGGTTTTTTGGTTGTTTTTTTGTTTGTTTGTTTGTTTGGGGTTTTTGTTTTGTTTTGTCACACAGAAAGGCTACATTTGTCTTTCTTTGCAATCTTTTCCATGATCACAGCAATTTCAGAAAGTTGTTTGAAAAAAATGTATTTTTTTTCCTCAAAAGGTGTTTTTAAAGGTGTCCTAAATTAACAAAGCTTCTTATTACTTCGTGGATTGTTGCATTCAATGCTGAGCTTCTTTGTTGCAATGGTTGGGATTTTTTGATAGGAAGTTAGAAATAGTTACTTTTCATCCACCAATAACTTCAGTTGTCAAAAAAGACTTCCAACAAGTGTAAAAAGTGATCATCTTTGAGAAATCCTGTGGCCTTTAGTAGTATTTGTAAAGTGTTTTCTGAGTACAAAGTTACATTTAATTCAGTGTGAGAATTTGTTTTAAATAGCATCAACTCTTCTTGATAATAGAACCTCAGTTTTCCAGTTTTGTTTTATTGCTTTAAGACAGTAAAATGTATTTTAATAATCAGATTTTGTGCAATAGGTGGAAGTTTCTCGTGTGTGTTAGCATTGTGTGACTAAATTGAGTCCTGCTTTCATTTTGCTAACGTCCTTTTGAGAGAGCTTAATCTGGGCAGGTAGGAGGGGCACTTGTTAGTAATGGGAAGGTTTGCAAAATTGACTGAGAGTCACTGGAATTGTCACTGTTGGAGACTTCAGATTCTGACAGATTGGTGTCATAAGCTGTGTGTCTACTGACTCATCGCCACTAATTTTTCCACCAGTCACTTTTGATGAAGGCTGTTTTGAAAGAGTAGTTGCAGCAGCTGTTTCAAACGTATCACAGGGAACATGCATGTTAAACACAGTAAGACTGCTAATAAAAATACTGCTATCCCCGTGCTATAGTTTTTGGGATTTGTTTCTATGCCAGTAACATCTTTCCTTATCCTGGTTAAAAAATGAGCAACATTTTTTCTTGACAAAAGCAAACCCAAAAAAGCCACAAAATCCCCAAAACTAACAACAACAAAAAACCCCAACCCAAAACAACAAAGTGAGAATAATTTGAATATGGCGTAGACGCTGTTATCATGCATTTATATTAACAAGGCCTGGTTACAAAGCTTGTGTTGTGCTGTAGGATGGAAGCATTTAAGACTCTCACTAGCTGCCCTGATCTATCTCCAGCCATATGCTGCTGTTCATGAGGTGGCTGTGTATAGCGGCATTAAAGTAACAGATGTCAGCCACAGATAGGGAGGCAGGAATAGGGGAGATGATTCCGCAAAATTACCAATGCAATTTCTCTTACCTTCTCTGTGTTTGGAGAGTGACCTAGTTTTGTGGGTTGTCTTTTTTACCAGGCTGAGATAGACTGATGAAACAAGCTTTAGTAGGTGTGTTTGTCCCGTGTATTATTTTTAAAGTAGACGTGAATGCATTGTGTTCTTCCAGAGTCTCAGAAACCAACCATCCCTTTAAGGCCTGTGAAACTGGATTTCCCAAGCCATGGCTTAAAACTTCCTCATTAGAAGCTTGCATTTCCTTAAAAATTGTCATGGCTAAGCCTTGGCAGCTGCTGTGGTATTAAATCAGGTTCTGAGAAAAAGCGGCCGTATCAGCCATGACAGACAAATGTTTGTGGGATTTATTAAGTCTTTGGTCTTCAAACGGAATCATTAAAATATATTTACCTTTAGGTGCTATACTAATGACCTCAAGCTATATCTGGGTTATGTTTTCATTCATTTTAATACAGTTTCAAGGAGGTTGACAGATATTCTGCGTAGTTCATCTGTGGTGTTTAGCAATGACTTTGCGTTTTTTCTGCAACTGTAAATTCTTAGGCAGTTTATCAGCAAATGAAAGGCGTGTTTAACTATGTTCAACTGGAATTGTAAAAGAAAAAATACAATCCTAGGTGACTGAGAGATAGCAAAATTCCTGTAGCATTTTGATGCTGCACTTATTTCCCCAAACTGTCTGTTTAAAATCACATTGCTTTCCTAAGTGTCTGGAAATGTAAAGTTGGGATGAGCACAGAAATTGTCAAATGAACTGTTTATTGAAAAAAAATTATATTCAGCTAACAGTCCAAGACATTGTTGCTTGAACTGTAACAGCCTTCAATGCCCCCAAGACCCACAGATTAAATAATGTCTGTTGAATCCTTTGTGTGTGTGACTGATTGAAACAAATGTTAAAAGTCCTATTTAAACACAGTGAGTTTGGATTGATCAATTGTTAGTTGTTTTAAAAAGATGTATAAAGAAAAAAGCAATATAAAAATATTGAATAAATTTGAGTGATCTGCTAGGTGACAGAATTAATCTCTGTACTTTTAACCAAAAAACTGCAGCAGTAAAAAGCACATTTGAATGTTTTTAAATTGTTTATACATTAATTAGGCTACAGAAAGTGAGGCTGGTGATATGGATCTCAGTGGATTGCCAGAGACAGCAGTGGATTCTGAGGATGATGATGATGAAGAAGACATTGAAAGGGCATCGGATCCTTTGATGAGTAGGGATATTGTTAGAGACTGCTTGGAGAAAGACCCAATAGACAGGACAGATGATGATATTGGTGAGTATTGTGATGTGGTGAAATACTGTCAACATGTTCTTCTTTACCTCCAAAAATTTACTTTTTGAGCTTGCAGTTTTGTTTTAATCATTGGCCTTTGTAGTTGGTAAGTTTAATATTTATTATTACTGTTTTCTATATATAGTGAACAAATACAGCCAAAGAAGAGGAAAACACACAAAATATTGGTGGAACCTATTACTTGCTGGGCCTTTTGACCTCAAGTTTCAGCTTTTAATTGATATCAGAACAGGTTTATGAAGGAAACGTCATTGAAAACTGGAAAACAGACAGAACCTTGGCGAAGTTGACATTAATGTCAACTCTGCTTCTCACAGTATATTTTTAATTGTCAGTTGTGACACTGTGACTTGACATTTGTCGTAAACATTGGAGCCTTAAAAACCTTAATGTAAATGTGCATCTAATCAAACTAATTTGCTATGTTAACATACAAGTAAGTACATTGAAAGCAAAGCAGAACTAGAATCCAAATTTTAATCTAATCTGTTTCACTGGGTGAGATATTTTTCTTTTATTGAAGTATGACTAAATGATGATTAAGGTTGATTATCAGATGATTAAGAGACTAGAGCATCTCTTATGCGAAGAAGGTCTAAGAGAGCTTGGGACTGTTCAGCGTGGAGAAGACTCAGGGGACCTTGCTAATGTGTACAAACACCGTGGGATGAGAGTGTAAAGATGATGGAGCCAGAGCCTTCTCAGTGCTGCCCAGTGAGGGGACAAAGGGCACAAGCTAAAACACGGGAGGCTCCATAAGAGCACAAGGAAATGCTTTTTCTTCCCAGACTGAGCACTGGGAGAGGTTGCCCACAGAGGTGTTAGCATTCCTCCTGGAAGATAGTCAAAAGATGCTTGGATGTGTTCCTGGGCAACTGGCTATAGGTGGCTGCTTGAGCAGGCAGGTTTGACCAGATAAGTTCTGGAAGTCCCTTTTAACCACAACCTTTCTGTGATTCAGAGTAAATAAAAAATTAGGGAAATGATGGGGTCCTATTGAACTCTTTTCAGTGGATATTTTAGATTAAACTGGATGCAAAAATGTTGTTAGGGCATATAATCACTTGGCAAGACTGCTAAAAGTGAGTTCTGTAGTTATGAACAGTATAAGAAATGAAAATACAGGAAGTTCGCTGTTGAGTACAAGTGCAGCTCAAGTGCGTGTAGAAGACAGAGCAGCAGCAGTCACCTTTAAGACAATAATCCTGTCTGGTCCATCTGAGAGGAACTTTGTGAAACCACCAGACAATGATCTGGTGCAATTTACTGTTAAGCCTAGCCTAAGAGAGGAGATGGTTTTACCAAACAACTTGCTCAGTTTTGTGAAATTTGTCTCGCTGTGTTTTATATAGTCCTGTTCTAGTCATGAAATTATTGCCCTGACTGGAGTATTACAAATATCGTTGCTTGTATTCAGAGCTCTTGGTTACATTACAATTCTTCCATTATGCTGACTTTTACTTTGCAGGGTTTCTATTGATGATATGACCAGCCAGTCTGTGTCTACAAAATACGCAGTAATTAAAACAGGCCACTGTACATGATTTATTAGTATACAGAAACGATTGTGCAGCATTTTAGCTTAGGCAGCCTCAGGCATCTTGCTGAAGAACTGTCTTTACTGTGCTTTGTTGTTTTGACATGCACGACTCAGTGGGCTTTTTCTCCTTCAGAACAACTACTGGAATTCATGCATCAATTGCCTGCTTTTGCCAACATGACAATGTCAGTGAGGAGAGAGCTCTGTGCTGTAATGGTGTTTGCAGTTGTGGAGAGAGCAGGAACTATTGTACTAAACGATGGGGAAGAGGTCAGTAGAAGTTGCTTTTGGCTCTCCTATTATGCCAAACATCCCAGATTCCACACAGTTAAGGTCCTCTTTTGTTACTTTAGAAAAAAAAAAGGCAACATTCAGGTAAATCAAGCCTCTTTTTGTTCTGGATTTTCTGAAAGCTTTTGTTTAAGCACTGACACGATTCTTAAGTAATAAAAACGAAAGAAAACATTCTCTGTACTGTACAAAATGCTTCCTGCCTATTTGAGCTCATTTGGGGAGTTTATTTCAGTGTTCAAGTGCTGTTTTAAAATTCCCTTTATTTCTTTTTCACAGTCTTACATTACCTCTTAATATTAAAGATAAACTTAACATCCCAGTTTGCTTGAGCTGGAAGTAGCTGTACATTTAAGGAAAATGGCTTGTAAATTTTTTGAGATGTGCTAAAAAATAACTTTCTTCAGAACAATTGTGAGAGTTGTATTTATATAGTATGATATTATGAAGTTAAGTGATTTGGTCTTCATGTATCCTGCAATGTTTGATTTGTAGCTGGATTCCTGGTCAGTCATTTTGAATGGCTCTGTGGAGGTGACATATCCTGATGGAAGAACAGAGATACTGTGCATGGGGAACAGTTTTGGTGTATCCCCCACCATGGAAAAGGAATATATGAAAGGAGTGATGAGAACCAAAGTGGATGACTGCCAGGTAGAGTGTCTGTGATACACGCAAATTCACACCCACATAGGTGTAGTGCAACTCAATAATGAGACCCAGTTGTATTTTAAACTGTATATATGTAAAATCTCCAGTGGATAACCCTGGACAGCAGTTGGGCAATATGGCTCCTGCACACCCACAGTCTGGGAAATGGAGTTGTCTTTATGTGGATAAGGGATCATTTTGGATGAAGATGTTTGTCTGCATGCTCTTCCAGAATGTGAGGGCCATCAACCTCTTCCATACATCCATTGCTTCCAATGTTCCTTAGTAGGATCTCAAGGTCCATTAGCCATTACAGGCTCTTGTACTTCTGCAGCAAATAGCCATCCTTCCTTACTCAACTCAGCTACTGAATATCAGAGGAATACAAACTTCATCTCCTGTGGTTTGAGTGAAAAATCTAATTTTGGCTAATCTGACCTTTCAAGGAAAAAGGCTTGATGTTTGCTGTAACACAAGCAGTCAGATGTAAAGAATGCTTTTCATAGCATAAAACTACTGGCTGAATCTGGGTATGCGGTTGCTATTTGCTTATTCCCATCCAGGAAATAATAGCAGAGCCTTGGGTAAATTAAGCATTTTGCTTGGTCCTGATGGCTAATTAGCTTCAAGCAGACGACCTTTGAAAGGGGTGTAAATGTGTGTTAATCGAGTCACCTGGTTTAGCTTGCCCATATAACTTCCAAAATGTGCATAAATGGTTTCTTGTTAGGGTAATGTTTTCAACAAATCCAAACTGTGGGGCTTCTGTTTCAGCTGCTACTAGCTGCTGGAAAAAAGAAATGGTGTGTAAATGAATTTAGAGAGAAAATACTGTCTCTGATTCTTGTGCTTTTCTCCTACATACATGAGGATTTAACAACTTTTCAATCAGAAGAAACCCTACTTCCTCTCAGTTAAATACCCAAATTCATATAATAAGACAGTTTAATCTTGCCCCCCAAAAGAGACAAAGGTATAACAATTTGTGTACAATATTGTCTTTTTCTAATTTGTTATGTTTGGTCTTAATTATATTTGCATAGAGTAGGTATCAGGAATATTCCTAAGATATTTATTCTTGCACTTATTCTTGGCTGAACTGATGTTTGCAGAAAATAATTTTCCTGCTGTATGCTTTAATCCAGAAGTAATTTGTTTCTGTGTGCCTGCACTCATTAATTCAATAAATGTTAGTTTTCTTAATAACTGACTTCAATAATACTAGCTATAAAAAAATTAAGATTATTTACCAAAACAATAGGCACAAAAAATAAAAGCTAGGTTTTCACTTCAGTCTTCTAACCCTTCTAAACACCTCAGAAAAGCTTGCATGTAAGAAAAAAGGACTGGCTTGGACTCTGAGCTTCATCTCCAGCAGTGGGGATGTCAAAGCAGCTGCAGGAAAACGGCTGAGAATGCTAAATCGTATTGCTCTGGTGGATCTTGGTCTCCTCTAAGTGCAGGACTGTAGTGCCAGTACTGTTCCTGTCTGTTCATCTGCTTGCTACAGCTGAACTGTGGGAAGGACAGATTTGACTCACTGCAGGTCGAGGGGCTACTTTATCTTGTCTGTTAACGGAGTACTTGTGCCTTAAGCCTAAATGCGTTTCTGCAGATTTTACCTTTTAATACTGGTGCGCGATGATTCTTTCCAGTTTGTTTGTATAGCCCAGCAAGATTATTGCCGCATCCTCAATCAAGTGGAAAAGAACATGCAGAAAGTGGAAGAGGAAGGGGAGATTGTGATGGTGAAGGAGCACAGGG
This sequence comes from Oriolus oriolus, assembly GCA_013400235.1. Classification (NCBI taxonomy): domain Eukaryota; kingdom Metazoa; phylum Chordata; class Aves; order Passeriformes; family Corvidae; genus Oriolus; species Oriolus oriolus. Next base: position 862,576 of record VXBT01007527.1, read on the forward strand.
AGCTTGACCGCACTGGAACAAGGAAAGGTCACATTGTCATCAAGGTAAAAGGAAAACAGAGAGCCTCTTGCAAAAGTCTGTGCTCTGTAAACCTCCTAACTTGGCAAGTTAGGTCCAGGAGTAGTTGAGATATATATTGTAGAAATAAATATTTCAAAACAGACTGTTAATATTTCGAAATTTTCTTTATAATTATGGACGTTGACAACTAGGTGACTTCTGTAGAGATTAATTGTATAATTTTTTTACATTTCTTATCACAGTGGTCAAGCCCTTATGTTAGCTTAGCCAATCACTTAATGGATGGCAGTATTCTTTCTAGTGTGATGAGTCTTCAGTATGTTACAGGAAAACAAATTTGCATGTGTTGAAAATCCGTGTTAATAACTATGATTTTTTTCAATTTTTTGTTTTCAATAGGGAACAGCTGAAAGGTTAACAATGCATTTGGTGGAAGAGCACTCTGTGGTAGACCCAACATTTATAGAAGACTTCCTTTTGACGTATAGGACCTTTCTTTCCAGCCCAATGGAAGTGGGCAAGAAGTTGTTGGAGTGGTTCAATGACCCCAGCCTCAGGGATAAGGTGAAAATCTCCTGAATTATGTACTGTTACCATTTGCATTGAAATATAAGCTAATAAGAATAAAATATGCTTTAGAGAGAATGACTAAATTGAGTAAGACACAAATAGCTGGTGACATATTTTAATGGTAGAATATATGTCTAAATCTAAGAACATATTTTTCCGTATTTTATTCAAATATTACTGTGTTCGAGCAAGGTAAATTGCTCGTGTTTTACCTTGCTGTGTTTTTACAACTTAACTTAGTTGCTTACAGGTATGCAGAAAGCTTTTTTCCTAATAGTGAGTATTTTTATTTAATGTAATTCAATAGAATTTTATTGTGTCTCCAAGTCTGAGCATATAACTAAGCTCTGTGTTTTCTGTACATAATGCTAGTTAATTCAACACGCAAACGTGTTGTGATTTTTTTTTAAAAGAGACTAGAAAATTCATGCATTGTTAAGAATCTGTTATGCTTTATGTAGCATTAAAAAAAAAGCCACCAAGTCCAACCCAAACACAAGAAAGCAATCAAATATCCTCTTCCCTAAACAAAATGTCCGTGGTGGAAGAATAAAGCATATCAAGTTTTGGCACACTGTCTATTGAGGTTTTGTCGTGCTTCAAACTGTATTACTTTATTTTCTCTTATATGCAACTTTTTCATGTGTAAAAAAATTACTAAAGATTTCCAGATGCCTAGAATTTTCTTTTTGTAAATTTGAAACCAAGGGAATTATATTAGTACCGTGAAAGAGAAATTTGGTTTTCAGCTTTTATTTAAATCCCGGTATTTCTTCCAGAAACGTTCGTATAGCTGTGCCTTGAAGGAAGGATCTTATATTTGACAGAGGATAGGTTTTGCAGCTAATACTGTTCAGAGCTGTAATATTGGAGTTCATCTTTAAATTTATGTTGCTTGTCCTCCAATGGACAATCCCCTCAGCCTCCAAAAGCATGAGCCAGCACAGCTGCTTGTATCAGGTCTGAACACAGAGCAGCTCTTTGTTCTGCTGCTTCGATAACCAACCTTTTCTGACCTCCAGTAGCACTGACAGAAAGGCAAGAGGCAGAGAACAGCCTGGGACGAGGGGGGATAAGCAAGTAGGGAATAAGGAATCTGGAGGATTTTGGCTGTTTTGTATTGGGGGCTGATGGGCAGTGAGGAGAGCAAAAGGGGTGAGTGAAACTTCTTGGGAATGGTCAGTACTCAGGAGTATTCAGAGTAGGACACTGGACATCCAGCCTTAGCAATGATTTTTGCCCTGCACCAGGGTACTTGATTTTACAGCTTTAATCCTCTTTTAATCCTCTGTTCCTGATTTGTGACACAAGTAATGGCATTCCTCTGGAAGTCAGCGTTCAACTCCTCCCAGCTCAGTGTCCTTTGGGTGTAGATGAGTAAGTCCCAACTTTGAAAGCAGCATTGACAGTGAAGCTGTTTCTGCAGAGGTTTAAAATACATTGCATGGTATGGCTTGCAACTTCCCAGACAATTTTAATAATCTGCAATTACCCTAAATTTAACCAGACATTGTCTGGATCTTCCAATGTCATCCACAGTAATGAAAAATATTGGAGCTGTTTAACAGGAATGAAGTTCACTTTCAAAGGTGCAAAAATCTCAAGTATGTTCCTGTGGCTGGGAGCTGCAGCACATAGAGCTGGGTAGTTGCCTTCAGTTAGAATCTGAACTTGAGGGGTTCTGAAGTGCTTGATTGGTTTGGTCATTAATTTCAGCAGTTCTTCTGAAACCGTTTGCTCTTCTGGGGTAAAAGGAAGAGTTCTTAGAAACTGTGAGGGTGGCAGGGGTTGGTTTTGCACGCCTGGTGTCAGACCTTTAGCACATGGGGCTGCAAAGGTTTAGATTTTGTGCAGACACAGAGTGACCAGGGGTTAGCTCTAGCTGATTAAAATTTACATGAGACTTTGTTCTTAAGCTCTAGATTTTGAAATGTTTAAGGATTTATCCCTACTGATGTACTTTCCCAGCATAAAAGAAGAAATGCCACTGTATTTTTAGAGGTAGCGTTGAGTTGCACAGCCATTTTGGATTCAGCAACTTCTAAAAATAGCGGGAATCGATATTAATTCAAGACACCAAAATTCTTTTGTTGTGTCAGGACAAGTGCTGCTGATGTTCCAGGTCAAATCACATACTAAAAGAGAGAATATTATAGTAAAAACATACCATTTAAAAAAATGCAGCTCTTATTTTGTGGCTTTATCTTCATTAGTATTAATTAATAGGATTCCTTTAGAGTTTTTTCCTAACACACTGTAAAATACCAGCTAAGATTCTTCTCAACTTGATCATCATAACTACTTGGGAGGGAGTAGCCGGTGGAGAGAAAGAAGGGGGAGTAAATGGAAAGATTGACTCTAAGGGAAGGAACTGCTTGTTTTTCCTGTTAAAACCTCTTTCCTGCTTCTTGCAATATCTCGTTTTTCCTGCCCCTCTGAACATACAGTAGCTCATCTGTAGAGGTAAATGCCAAATGAAGTTAATGGTGGCACATCTAAAGACTTACCAGAGTCAAGAGCCAATATTAAGCCATATCGTAAGCTTTGTGATCATGTGCTTGAAGAACTAAGCAGATTTGGAAATGTACATGAACAGGAAATTGTTATAGGTCAGAAATGGATCTACCTTGTTGCCTTCTACCTGTGTGCACTATTCCCTACTTAATCAAATTTGATACAGCCAGTGTTTTCTGACTCACAGTGTTCATTATGAAATACAGCATGCAATTGCTTATACAAGTGAAAACAATTTTAATACTTCATTTTTTTATGATAGCTAATTGCGTAATAGGGAAGTTTGATTTGGATGTATGTGTATATATAGATATATTATTTAAGATTCCAGTGGAAATTTACAGGGCCTTTAAGGAACAGTATTTTTAAAGGACTTTGCAATAGTGTTGTTCTGAGTATTCTAGCAAAATATTTATAATATTGATGAATTTTCAGGTTACACGGGTAGTATTGTTGTGGGTGAACAATCACTTCAATGATTTTGAAGGAGATCCTGCTATGACTCGATTTCTGGAAGAATTTGAGAACAATTTGGAGAGGGAGGTAAGAGTGAGGGTTTTTTTCTGACTATTTGGGATGGCAGGGAATAGCCAGGCTGTTGTTATGTATAACTTATTACGCTTTTCTCTTGTAGAAAATGGGTGGACATTTGAGGCTGTTAAATATTGCTTGTGCTGCTAAAGCTAAACGAAGATTGATAACCTTAACAAAGCCATCTCGAGAAGCCCCTTTGCCTTTTATCTTGCTGGGAGGGTCAGAAAAGGGATTTGGAATCTTTGTTGACAGTGTAGATTTTGGTAGCAAAGCTACAGAAGCAGGCTTGAAACGTGGCGACCAGGTATGTAATTTTAAAGTGTGTCCCTCCATTACCCTCCTTCCCCCCCCTTATTTTTGTTTCCTTTCTTTCACTATATGAAAATAACATTACTTGTTTGAATTTTTAGATATTGGAAGTGAATGGTCAAAACTTTGAAAACATTCAGCTGACAAAAGCCATGGAAATCCTTAGAAATAACACTCATCTGTCTATCACTGTGAAAACCAATTTATTTGGTAAGTTTGCCTGCACTGTTTGTTCTAGTTTTAATGGAGACCTAAATTACTTTCTAAAAAGTTTAAAATTGTTTTGAAACTCTTTTGTACTGAAGAGAATAGAAAAAGGAAACTTGAAGGTCCTGAAATACCTTGGTTCATAATTGAAAAGAAAAATTTATGAGTAGGGACTTACATGAAGTGACTTCACTCTCACAAGTGTATGTTTCTGAATTAAGGGGGGAACTATTGTGACCATGTAGCTCAAACTTGAAAAACATGCTTGAATATAATGTTTAGTTCTCTCTCAAGAAAGAAGCCTCTTCAGGCATTTCAGCTGATGAGTGGTCTTATTCTGTCTGCTGAATTTACTCGTAGTTTTTCAGCCCACTCTGAGTGCAGCAAGCTCAAGGCTATTACAACCTTTCCTGTCAGCTAGGTGAAAAGATTCTTGCTACCCTCTGTATCTGTTCTCTACATTTTTCCCTCTAACAAGTGCTACAGTAGACATGGAAGAGTCTTCGAGCAGCTCAGGACCTCAGTTAGCATCATAAGTAATTAATAGATCGTGGGTTTGGTTTGATTTTTGACCACTGGATACTTGGATTACTTATACGATTTAGTCACGTGTTCCCTGAGTATCTCTTTCAGGATCAGGTTCTTCATCACAGGTAAGTAGGGCAGAATATGACCACAGCATGTCACTGTACTAACTGAAGGTTTAATTTGCCTAGGTTATCTCCAAAAGTCATTGGTCAAATCTGCTTCCTGGGGAATTTTTTTTTATTTTTTTGCTTTGCAGTAAAGATTCTAATATTTCAATGGTTTCTAATAATTAAGACATTTCTTAGTATATCTGTGTATGCTTCTTTAGCAGGATGTTCTTGTTTCTCTGTGTGTAAGTTCTGTAACCATCCTTCTCACACTGGGTGTTTGAATCTCATGTGTTGCTTTACTATGCTATAGATTGAACCTGATTTCTTCCTTTCTTCAGAAGTTGTGTTTTTCTACTTTTTTTTCTGTCTTGTGGCTCCAGTGCAAATGCTGAAATCAGATTACAGTACAGTCTCAAAGCAGTTAGTTTCTGTGTATTGCATGCAGAATTCCTTCTCCACGAATACCAAAAGGAGAGTTTCCTTTTTTCAACAGCATCTTCTTAGCTGTATCTAATTTTTCTCTCCAGCCTCCAAGTCCTGTTCAAGAGTACAGTTATTGGCTGGAATTACTCTCCTCCACTTTTGTGTATCTTATTTCAAGCTTTTGAAGTCTCTTGGTAATTTGTTGTACCTCTGGATATTAGAGAACATTAAGGACAGAATTAATAAATAACAGTAAAACATAGCTCCTAATACTCATCCTTAGTTAGTTGCCCTTGTTCCTATGTTTTTCTACAATTCTTTTGTTTTAATTACCACTTTGCATTTATTATTACAAATCAAGTCATCAGAGGATTTTTCCCTTTTTGTATGGAGAGTTCCTCTAACACTTAGAATACATGACTTGCTTGCCAGTTCAGTTTTGTTTGATTTGTTTAAATATATCGGCTTTTTTTTGAGGCTCAAAGTTGCAGTAGAAGAACTAATTTACAAATGTATCAGATATTTCTGCCTCAGAGATGACTCTCTGCTGGGGAGCTGAGGGAGAATGAGTGGCTTTTTGGTATTTCTGGCAGATGGATACAACAGCCCTGTCAAACATCCAAGTTGTCTCAGTAGTCTCCTGCTTTGTTATATTTTCCTTATGACTTTGTTGCTGTTTCCCCTCTGATTTTTTTGATCCTGTTGCTAATAATTTCTTGTCCATCCGAGAGCTTTTCTTGATGCCAATCTGTTTAAACCTTCCTGCTCATTTGTATTTTTCTATCTCACTTTTGTCTAACGTGCTCTTTTTACACATGCTGCTATTCTGCAGAAGCTTTTGTCCTTAGGCTGAAAAGTCAAATTCCTTCTGTTGATACCATCCGTGTAACCATGTGGGCACTTGTGTAGTTCTGTTCTAAGCTGGGCCAATTAACTGTTTTTTGTGATTCATACTACAGAAAATGAATGTAATTTTTAAAAGCAAAAGTGTTTTTAAAGTCTTGTACCTAAATTAATTTAATACTGGAATTGACTGAATATCCTAATTTTTTTTAAATGATTCATATTAAACTGGTCTGGTGCACAGAGCTTTCTTTTACATTTTTGTCCTTGTTCTTCTCTCCATTTTCCTGTCTTGTGCAGTTTTTAAAGAACTCTTAACACGGTTGTCAGAGGAAAAAAGAAATGGTGCTCCCCACCTGCCTAAAATAGGTGATATTAAAAAGGCAAGTCGTTACTCCATCCCTGACCTTGCTGTTGATGTGGAGCAGGTAATAGGATTAGAAAAAGTGAATAAGAAAAGTAAAGCCAACACAGTTGGGGGAAGAAATAAATTAAAGAAGATACTTGACAAGACTCGAATCAGTATTCTGCCTCAGAAACCATACAAGTGAGTTTATTTCCTCCTAAGTATTTCCTCTGCATTAAATGATAAGAATTCCTAATGAACTTATAATTTGTGATTATACTTTTTTATTTATGAATACAAATCATGCTTACATCTGAAAAAAATACTAGAAAAAAGCATTCTGAATATTTGAACAAGCATAGACTGCTAACAGTGCAGCTCCTGACACCAGTTTGGATGTAATTTGTTTCTTATAGATAAAGAAATGACACAAATACTTCTTTATGTCATTTCCTGTTTTCTTTTAAGAGGACTGTTAACTGAAATTATTTCAGAATAATTCTGCAAGCAGGTTACTTGCAAAGGGTTGGTATGAGCAATGATTTAAATGTATCCACATTCCACTGGTCTATAGCAATTTCTGTGTCTTGCTGTGGGAGAGACTGAGGTTAAAATTTTAACTTGGATTCTTTGGTAGAGTTGTGTTGTTGTTGTTTTTTTTTAATGAAAGTTAAATATGCTATCTGGTAGCTTTTATTCTATGAACACATTTTAGAAATAGAGTTCTGAGAATTGCTGGCAACAATAGAAGAGTGAATTTTATATGATGCTATGGGAACCTGGTTCTTGGCCAAGGCAGATGGTATTGATGAGGGGAAAATGAATTGCACAGGGTAGTTGTGCGATCAGTGTTTTCTCTTGCATTTTTCTTTCCTCTGTCCCACTAAAGGAGAAACTATTCCATGAAAAATGATAAAAAAGACACTTGTGCTGAAAATGCAGGATTTTTTTCCCTGATATTACTTAAAAAAAGTTTGCTTAACTAATGTTAGATATTGCCTGCTAAATGAAAATGGTTCTGAAACATTATATATAGAATGTTAGTAAGATTAAATTAATATAAATTATTATATCCAAATAATGGATGTTTCTTAAATTGATGGCAATACTTTTCAATAGAGGAGAATTTGTAAATCCTCTTTTTATGTTGTTTGTCTTTAGCATGTTTTCCTTTATTTCACTGGTCTTGCATGTTTGTTCCTCTGATGAGCTGTGCATAGTTAGGTCTGATATTCTGCATTGGTCACTATGGTTCGTAGCATTTGCATAAGATTTTCATGTTGGTTTTTCTCTTTTTTCTTTGTTTTATTTCATTTTTACACTTTTTCTGTGCAGGGACCTCTTTGGGTAAGATTCAGAAAAACTTGACCTATTTTATTTTCTTTTTGCTAGCTACTACTTCCTGTGTTATATATAGCAATTTGTCTGCAAAGACAGATTGTTTTCGTCCGCACAGTTTCTCCATAGAGATCTGTAGCTGTAGACTTTGGTGTTTGTGCTTTTCTTTCCCTTATTGTGTAGAAGCATCAATCTCATTCTTCCTCGTCATTACTAGTGTTGCATATGTTAAGGGACTTTGCCTAGTCTCACGTTTTTGCATGCAAAAAAATCAGGAGGGGGGGAAAAAGCTGATTTACTCATTAGTTAAAGTAGGCATTTAAAGACTTCATGACTCAGCTGGCTTAGGAGGTGAAACAGTCCACGGTTTTTTGAGTGTGAAGACTGCAGAAGTCTCCAGTGCCTTGAGGATGTACCCAGACAAAACCAACCTTTAAAACAGAATGAGGTCGGTCTTAGAGGGAGCTAGTCTGCTTCATGAGACATTAGATCAGTATCAAAGATGAATCAGTTTGAGCAGGAGATAATGCCTTCCTTCAGTCTTGCTGTTCAGTCCAGTAAGGTCAAGTAACTTCCTAAACTGGGCAAACAGCCCCATTTCGTCTGCATCTATGGGGAAATCTCCTTCTCTTCGCTGTCTCATGAAGGGTTCTTCTGGATACAGCCTCCACTGGAGCTCCTTATTTACTTTTCTGATGCAGAGTGGTTTTGTGGTCTGTAGGCTCAGTTGCTCCAAACAAAGATTAAACACAATCCCCACCTCCCCCTCTTGTAAAGTTCTGCGTGGTCCATAGTGCAGCATCCCAGACAAAGCAGCAGCCCTGTCTCTCCTCTCTGCAACCCTGCAGTGGGATGCACAGGATTTTGTGTTCTGAGGGAAGACGCATTCAGATACTTCTGTCATTTCATTATCCCTTCTACCCTGTTTGTCATTCAGCAGGAAAGTTATTTCTTAGTTAATGGGCTATCTCCTTGCATGGCAGATGCATACATAAAGCAATAGAAATGCTGTTTCCTTAAAACCACAATCTCATTTCATTGGCATAATAAAATACTTTACCTAACAGTAGATCTTCATGGGATCTGGATTTTTTTTTAGTGTTGCTCTTTTTATCTGATATTTCTAGGGTTCATTACTTGTTTGCATAAGTTAGAACTCACTCAGATTCTAATTTAAGTTTTGAAAATAGAGTAAACAGAGTGTAAAGTAAATGCTTTCCAACTTCTTATATGAATACTTAAAATTGAGCACAATTTTAGACACTTTTTTTCTTTTAAACCTAACATTTTCAGAGTTGATCCACTTTACTGAAGCTGCTTCAGTCATGACGCACAGGATAGGTATAAGATTATATAAAACTGGCAAACTGCAAAAGGAATGCATAATGCAAGTGAAACTATTAATATGAGAGTCACATGGTCTTCATTTGATTTCAGTTTAGAGAAAATACTGTTGTTGGCACACTTATGCAATCTGGTAGATGGTAGTTTAGAACCACCCAAAAGCATTTTGAGGTACAAGGGCTGCTGGGTTTTTTGTTTACTTTCTTTTTTTTTAATGTGTGGTGGTTCCTACTTGAAAGACATGGTATTGATTGCTGGCAATTCTTTTGGTTGCAGTGAAAGACTTACTTGCTTGTGGCTTAGCATGAAAGTAGGTCATCACTGCTTGTCACAGTATTTTGTGCTTGATGTGGAAGTACAAAAATACAAATGTTCAGATTCACCTTAATTTCTGATTGAGAGAATCCAGTAAGATTTTTCAGTGGACTCGAGTGTTTCTGTCACTCTCATGGCTTGAGGTTTACACTTCATAAAAGTATTTTGGCAATAGAGAGTTATCTTGTTTTTTAAGAACGAAACATTGAGAAAACCCAAACACAACACAGAGATAGCATACATTGCATTCCCAAAAGCAGTTGTGTCCATATAATCAAAAATGTGTGTTAAGTGCTCAGATACTGTTCTAGCTTTCCAGGCTACTGTTCAATTCATAGCACTTAAAGAAGTGGTACAAGACTCTGTAAAGTTATTCATTGGTAAGCACAAAAGGATGTTGGTGCTATTACAGCTATCAGGGTAATTATCTAGCCCTTTATTACTTCTGTTTAGGTTTTCTGAGAATGGATAGAGCACCAGACAAAGGCTTAATTGCCCAACATTAGGGTACAAGTGGTCATTTGTGTTGCATCATTTAATTTACTAGACTGACTTAGTTGTAACATTTGCAATGAAGTCTAAATTCTCGTTTATGCTTTACTTAAACGTGTAGATACAGATTTAGATGTGCTTGGCTTTTAGAAAGGCCTTGCCTATCCTTGCTACATTTTTAATGCTTTTCACTTTCCATAATGACTGCTGTTCAACATTTTACGCCCTCTGAGTATTTTATTAAGGATTTTGATCTGTATACTTAGAGAAAGGTTCAGTGGCTGTCTCTAGCTCTGCATCCTGTAGCAGTTGTACTGCTTCACTTTATTATGAACTCAAAAGCAATCAGCAAATCAGTGTCTACTGTATAATATGATGATAGCTCTGTCTCTGATCCCTCTAGCACTACTGACCTACTTTGGGACCCTGCCTTACACAATTTAATGGACAAAACCCTTCACCTTTATCACAGAATGCTTTATTTACAGCTGTCAGGTACTTTGGCGAGGATGCTGATAGCACCCAAGTGCGACTGTTTAGCTTAGCCTTACCTGGCATCACTTCAGTCACACTGAGTGGAGAGAAACTCAGAGAAGGGATACAGGGTGGGAAAACCAAATGATCTCAAATGATCCTCTCTTATCTGTCTGTTGAAAGATCTTATGTCGTGTAGCTACACTATATCACAGGTTGCAAATCCTGTCTGTGATGGGGTAAAAAAATCAATGAAGTTCAAGCCTGAAAACAACACTGAGGGGACAGCAGTATTACTCGAAGTTTGGGTGATGGGGTGGTGCAAGAATGATGAGATGTGTACCACTTTTTGAACAAACATCTTGGCCAAAATCATTAAAAAATAAGGAGCCTAGCAACTCCTCAGAGCTTAGTGGTGAGGATCTTCTGGCACTGTGAGCAGGCAAATCGAGTCACTCTTGAGAGGACTGTTGACAAAGCAAGTCCTGTTGTCTGGAGAGCTTTGACTTCTCAATAGCAGTTGCTGTATTAACAATTGAAAATATGAATAGCCAAGCTCTGAATGTCTGTAAGTCCTGATTTTATTTCCTTCTGGATGCAGTGACATTGGAATTGGCCAGTCTCAGGATGACAGCATTGTGGGACTGAGGCAATCAAAGCACATTCCTCCTGCTTTACCTGTCAGTGGAACCCTGTCATCCAGTAACCCCGACCTACTGCAGTCTCATCACCGCATCTTAGACTTTAATACTACTCCAGGTAAGGATCCTTTTCTTCTTGTTGTTCTTGACCTTTTTATTTCCTTTCATAGTTCAGGTTTTTTTGTGTGGGTTTGTGGAGTCTGAAGAAGCATGTGGGTCTTTATTAACTGTTTGCTGTCACACACAAATTAGCCACATATTCATGCATTAGGAATTATTACATTTGCTGCAATATACTTTACCCACATATAACAGATGTCTGATTTTCAAGTATGCTGTGTACAGAGACCTTCTTACTGCTTGAATATTCTTGGTCAGTAAAAACCTGTTTTGCTTGATATTTTATAATTTGCCTCAGTGGATCATTGTTTACAAGACTGCAATATTCTCAAATAGCATAGCAGATCATTAGCTTGTAGTAAAGGGAAAGGACATTGGACTGGAACAAAAGACATGTATTTCCATCTTTTTCTGAACAGACTTACATAATTTGTACTACATTTGTAAGGGACAGAGCTTCAAAGTTTCTTGTTAGTCACCCTTCCCTACAGCTGTATGCCAAATTCTTTGACTATAAAATCCGTTTCTGAAATAGATAAAAAATGAACACATTTAGAGAGGATCAAAGCACAGGGGTGAGTGAGGGAGAAGTGGGGGGGAGAGTATGAAAAACTTGAGAGCCTTATCTTATAAGAAGGGTTTAGCTGGAGCTCCTGGTAGGGTTGGGATTTGGGCTCTTATCTGGCTGCAGGAAAGTTCTTAGTGGGAAACCTTTCCTGAGTTAAGTATCCAAATCTTTGCTATTAAAAAAAAATATAGCTGCTGGAGGAGGATATGGTGATGGTAGCTCTGCAGACACTTGGTTATTTTAGCCTAATCTTTAGAGAATTTCTCAAAAGTAGAACTGAAAATTCAGTGCCCTCCTAAGACTGAGGGATTTCAAACATTACCTGAATGGACAGTGCTTAAATACCAGCCTACACACTGGCCAAGTTGGTGCAATCATTGTGCTAGAAACTGTGATACTGAGCATTGCTTACTTCATGTCAGATGTTTTAGGGCTAGAGGAGTATGCAAAAAGGTGGTTTGTGATTTTTGCACCAGTGTGTAAGCTTGATCCTCAGAGACTTGGAAGATTGATTTTTTTTTTTTTTTTTTGTATTTTAACCAAACTGCTCNCTAATGACTAGTGTCCAACACCTTGAAGATATTCCTTGTCAGTAAGAGCCTAGCTTTTCATCAGGACTTTTTCTATAAATGGGTGAAGATTCCATTCTCTAGCTTGCCACTTACCCAGACCAGACAGTTCTAGGTAATCAGTGTGCTCCTAATGCCAAGGGCAGCAACTGGCCAGCTTCCAGAGCTGTGGGCATTGCTGGCTCACACAGCTCGAACGAACTTCCATGGGAAGGAAAGCCCTTGCAGGCCTAAAGACCTTTCAATCACAGATGGAGTTCAGAGAAGCTTAATAAATGAATAAGGTTCAACTGTTTGCATTTTGCATTGAGGAAAGGAGATCAATATGATGTAATGCCATTGCTCCAATGTTTTAACAGTTTTTCTGTATCTTTGTAGAAAATGCATTTCTTCCTCATTTAAAAAAAAAAGAAGTTTTTTTTTCTTTGCTTAAAATATGCCTGAGTGTCCACACAATGAATATTTTTAAAGTAATTCTCAGGCAAATTTTTTTTTCCTGTGTGGAAAGGAAGGAAAAGGGGGCTTGAAATGAAAAACATATACCTTAAGGGCTTTGGAGATGGTTGTGTTGTAGATAGAAGATTTGAATTATACCTCTATATATTTCAAGACTTGGAAAAAATTAAAGCCTGAAATTTTAATTCCTTTTACTATCTTGATCTAAATTAAAGATGGAAACGGAGGCAGATTGCAAGAAATTGAATGCACTGGAGGAGAAAGAGAAAGTGGTAGAGCAGCTGTCCTTTGAGGCTTGGAGAAATATCCCTCAGGATAGAAAATAAAACAACTTGCTCCTTTTAGAAGAGTAGTCTTTGAGGAGAAAGTGTGAACAGCTTGAAATCTGCAAGGAGTCATTTTAGTTTCTCTTCTGATTGGCTCAGGCTGTCTCAAATATACTTTTAAAGGTTTATTTTTAAATGTTCAATAGCACTTTGATTTCTCTTTTCTTGTGCTGCCTTTGCTATTTGATTTGAAGTCAAAATAATAGAGTAATGATGAACTGCCAGTCACTGGTATTTTTTCTTTACCCTCACAATCTTTCTAAGGGAACAGATTCCTATCATACAGCATTGCATTCTTCAGCCTGCCACTCCAGTTTCTTTTTTTTGAAAAGCAGTGAAGGGGGGGTGATTACGATTCTCTTCAAGTGTTTTATTTAAAAATTATTGGGCTGGATTACTTGCTACCATTGCTATAGCTATAACCATTTCACTTGCTGGCAGACATCTCTGTATTCTGTGTTGAGCTTTTGCTCCCAGCTCTGATAGGTAAGCAGCTTGAGAAACTGGGTGGTAAAATGCAGTGCAGAGATGAGACTCCTCTGTTTGCTGCCCTCTGCATTTCTTTTTATTGACTTCATTGATTGAGGTTATTTTCTTATTGCACAAACCACTTTGTTTCTAGGGACAATTAAAGAATCTGTCACCTTGGTGTTGTTTACAGTAGCTTCCCAACTTCATAGCATTTCTTTAGAGTGTCAGGTATTTCTCTAACAGCAAGAGGCAGCAAGATCTAGAGAAGGGTCTGGTTTTTAATAACATCTCTGAAAGGCTGTGGCATCTGCCTTCCTCCAGATGTCAAAAATTGTAGAAAATATTTCAGAAAATATTCTGCTCTGTATCACTCTTCAACTAATTACTGAAGGAAGATGGGTCAGTGTAGAGTTGGTGATAAATGGCAGAATTGGCTTGCTTGTTATAAAGTATTTGTACATTTGACTCAAATGCTTAGGAAGGGCTAAAAACTGGCCTGTTATGATATCCTTTATGTGTAACTGATGATGTAATCACACAGTTCTAGTGTGTTTTGGTATTAGTGCTTCTCAAGCTGCAAAAAACTACTGTGAGCTTAAAAGTTACAGGCTTAGTTGCATGAAATTTGTAAAATAATATATTTAAGCATTAAAAGCCTTTGTGACATGTAAATGAACTCATATCAGAGAGATTTATCTTAATGCTTTCCAAATTATTATTTTGGAAACATGCAAGAGCAGTGGGGAGGTGTTAAGTTTTGTTCTTTTGTTACAAGATTTCTGCTGCTGAATAGATCTTTCTGTAGTAAATTGAATATGTTATGCACATTCAGGTCTTGTCAAGAAAACCTGTAGTTGTATCAAAGTGAATGTTTTAATCTGGCAGCTTTTTTTTCCAGGTTTTTTTAATAACAGTAATTTCAGAAGCCTTCATTTAGAAGGCTTTCTATTATTATATATTTTCTATTATTATATATTATATATTATTGCTTGTATGATCTCTTTGAGCTAAAAAATTAATTATTTTTAAGAAAAAACATAATAAAAATGACTAGGTGTTACTCCTTACAAAACTAGAAAAGCTTATTGGTGACTGAGGGAAGAAATTAAATTAATTGAAATACTTCTCAGTTAAAAATACCTGATGTTAAAAAAGCCAGTGATGGATAGCTGTGTAATTTCATTTATCTTTTTTTTTTTTTTTT
>VXBT01007527.1:877325-945480 GCA_013400235.1 Oriolus oriolus
TCCTAATAGTAGAGTGATAAAAACCAAAATTCAGTTGATCAGTGGGTCTGGATTTCAATACATGCATGGAAATATGAAAATATGGATGGATTTGGTATCTCCATACAGCTTATGGAAATATCAAATCCAGTGTTAGTCTGGTAGTTTTCCAGATTTCCTAAAAAACGGTTCACTGTAAGTTTTGTGTCATCAGTCACTTGAAACGGGAATATATTTAGAACTTAAATATTTGTGAAGGTTTTGTTTACCCCTGGCTGCTTTAGTTCTTAATTACTAAAATACTGGCACGGAGAAATAAAGAGCAACGTTTTCAGTCTGTTACTGACTGATTTATTGCTATGATCTAAAGGTATCAGTGACTGAGTATTTTTGATAATTGAGTACTTGGATGAATTAATACTGTTGCACTTCAGTTGTGTACACATGCACGCTGGCTAGATGCATGCAGGCATCTTCTAGCCTCTTACATTATGTGCCTTCCCTTTGTGTGGGGCACTGTGGTTGAGGGCCAGAGTTAGGTAAATGAATGTATTTTCTTTGAAATATCCTTAAGGAGACTGACGCTCCTATCACCTATTTGCTTGAACTTCTTACATGTCATTGTATAGGATAGTGTCGTTCAATGTCCTGGATTTTTCTCAGAGTTTAACAGAATTTTTCAGGACTCAACGCCTGTGAAAATCAGATTGCTCATTAGTTTGTCTGTCCAAACTTTGAAAATGTTAACATATTTTTGTGGCTTGCTCCATCTATAGCCTAACTAACTTCCTTTCTTGGATGTTAATAGAACTAGCTTTTACTGAAGTAAAAACTGATAACACTAATAATTAAACTCAGTGTGACTTGGTTGTTCTTATACCATTAAGTATTTATTTTTCTTTGCTTACTAAATTGCATCATTTGCATGTAATTTTTTCCCAGACTTACCAGACCAAGTCCTGCGGGTTTTCAAGGCAGACCAGCAAAGTCGCTACATAATGATCAGTAAGGACACAACGGCAAAGGAAGTGGTCATCCAGGCCATCAGGGAATTCGCTCTCACTGCAACCCCTGATGCCTATTCACTATGCGAAGTCTCTGTCACACCTGAGGGTGTCATCAAGCAAAGGAGGCTTCCTGACCAGCTATCCAAGCTTGCTGACAGGATACAGCTGAGTGGCAGGTGAGATGGAGACTGAGCTAAAGTTGATGATGCCAGTTTATTAAGTCAAAATCTTGTTAAAGGAGTGTTACTTAATTATTTATGTTCTGTTTCTTTGCAACACATTGCTGCTTATGCAACTTCTCATTAATACCTAGGCCTGGTGAAGTTAGTTTGATTCTCAGTTTCCAACTGGATCATTGCTGTAACTTTCAGCATTAATTGGGGATATTGTATCTAGTGTCTTTTTTTGAATTTTGTTTTTACAGGTATTACCTGAAGAACAATATGGAAACAGAAACTCTTTGTTCAGATGAAGATGCTCAAGAATTACTAAGGGAAAGCCAAATTTCCCTGCTACAGCTCAGTACTGTTGAGGTGGCTACCCAACTCTCCATGAGAAACTTTGAGCTGTTCCGTAATATCGAGCCCACGGAATACATAGATGACTTGTTTAAACTCAAATCAAAAACAGGTTGCACTAATCTAAAAAGGTTTGAAGAGGTGATAAATCAAGAAACATTCTGGGTGGCTTCTGAGATTCTAAGAGAAACCAACCAGCTGAAAAGGATGAAGATCATTAAGCATTTCATTAAGATAGCGCTACACTGCAGAGAGTGCAAGAACTTCAACTCGATGTTTGCCATCATTAGGTATTGCTCACTAATGATTTTATTTCTAAGTAAAAAGCAAAGACTTACGTTAGTCTAAAAAAATGTAATTATTAGAGCAAACCAGTTAGTACTGCTAACATCAACACTTGGCTATCTGCTAAGGAGGGCATTTTCTGTATTCTGAACTTTTCTATAATCTGAAATGTTTGGTGAAATACTATTTGGATTGCTACTGTTATGTAGTTACTGCTCAAGATAGTGTGGCAAGGTGAACGTGGCACTAGAGAAACTAATGCACTTATTTAAAGACAAAGACCGAAAGAAACAGCAGGAAAAGCATTGTTGCAAATGAATGGGTTAATTTTCCCCAAACAGCTCATTTTTATACGTACTGCCCAGTATCTTGAATTCATTCAGCCGTGATATGTTGCCTTTGGTTTTCTTTGTATCAGTGGTTTCTTGCATGGAACTCTGATAATAATTAATAACAGACTGTGATACCATAATAGTCTATACATAAAGATCTTTTAATAAGAATTTTAAAATTTACTGAAAATCTCGGAAAGCTATTTTTAGTTTTGGAATGAGAAGGAAGAGAGAAAATTCTCATGTCTATGTTTATACACATTTTTTAAAACCCAAACTGAAACAAACAATCCCCCTATACTGTCTGTTATGAAAAAGCTTGAGTAAGTTGCATTAAACTGACAGTGTTATCACTGTCTTTGACACAAGCTCTTGTCATCACTGTCTTGACATTCAGTCAACAGATTGAATGTGACACTTTTCCTGGACACGAGTAGGTTTGAATACTACTCAGCAAATGGGGCAAGTTCCAAAGTCAAGGATCCGTGCTGATGATCAGTCAGCATCTCTGAGCCATCAAAACACTGAGATTTTGTTCAACTACTTCAACCGATCTCAATGAGAACTAAAAGCAGCCTGTGTGCTAGGAAGAACTTGAGTGAAGGAAAGATTCTAGGTAGCAGACTTTCCCACAGGTAGAAATCAACAGCAAGACAGGCAATACCATTACAGGGGAAAAAGGGGGTTTGTACCAGCTACAGCTTGAGAATAACTTCAGGTGTAGAGAGTGTTACAAAATTCCATCTAGAAAGAACAAAGTCAGATGGATTATTGCAGAAAGAAGGTGGGTCAATGTGCTGTCACCCCCTGAACATCCTCATGTAGGTGGAAGATGGTTTTTCCACCAGTTTGTTAATCTGGAAGTAAGTCGTGATCCTGAGGTACTTAGATTATGATATTCTTACCAAACTCAGACATGGTTCTAAAGTAACAAATACATACTCTCTGTTAGGTTTAATTACTCATCCAAGTGTGGCTTTTATCTGTTTATGGCTACATCGTGTAGATACCTCCAGTTTTTACTGCTTTTATAGAAATGATCTTAACTATTCTGTAATACATACTGGCAAAAAGAAGTTTTTTGATTTCTGTTACTTTATTGACACTGTTGTGCTAAGATATTCTGACTGTATGGTATTTCTACCATACAAAATTTAACATGGTCTTTTCTAGGATTTTTTGTTTCTTTCTCTTGTTCTTCAACTTTTTTTGCACTTTTTTTGTTTCAAGTGGCCTGAATTTGGCACCAGTTGCAAGGCTCCGAACTACTTGGGAAAAGCTTCCAAGCAAGTATGAAAAACTGTTTCAAGATCTGCAGGACTTGTTTGATCCATCTAGGAACATGGCGAAATATCGTAATGTCCTTAACAGCCAAAACCTACAGCCCCCTATTATCCCCCTGTTTCCTGTCATCAAAAAAGACCTTACATTCCTTCATGAAGGTAAAAACAGAAGTACATCATCTTTCACTAGCTAAGGAAGAGTAACCTTCCTGCCTAATCACTGATGTTGTTGGTTGTAGGAAACGATTCTAAAGTGGAGGGCCTGGTGAATTTTGAGAAGCTGCGGATGATTGCGAAGGAGATTCGCCATGTCGGTCGCATGGCGTCTGTGAACATGGATCCTGCTCTAATGTTCAGAACAAGGTAAGTGTGTTGTACCAGGCAGAGCTTTACCCAGCTGGGAGAAGGCTAGGTGTTGGCAAGAGGGGCTTTTATGTGCCCCTTCTATTGGAGCAGTAGGATTTTTTTGTGTTAGCAATTTACCAGCATGATGTGGTGGTCTAAAACTGGAGAAATGATTACATTTTGTGGTTACTGATATATTCTAAAATGTTTCTTACTATTCCATAGTTGATGATTTAAGTCATAAAAATGAGATTCCATCAGTGGGAGGGAGGGAGAGAAACTGTCTTGAAAACATATCTATTACTCTATTTGAAACATTGATGGGTGCCAGCCTTATAATTTTGATTTAGTAGAAGTAGTAATGTATCTGAAGCAGTGTCAGCTACTTGTGTTAGTAAACATGGAGTCAATGCTCTTCAGCTTCATATTTGACAAGCTCATTGCATACTCTTTTTTCTTAATTTGAGCTAGAAGAGTTTGTAATATCTGATTGTATGCCCGAGTCAAGGCTCTTTTTAATGTTCGTGGGCTTCCAGAACTGCTTGTCCTGAGGTCTGGTCTTTTTCTTTCTGAGCTTGTGATCTTTCTCTGTCTCTTCTTAAACCCATGCTTTATTCTTCCTGGCTCTCACTTGCAGGAAGAAGAAATGGAGGAGTTTGGGGTAAGTGGTTGGAGACAATACACACAGACATTCATTCTTCCTTTACCATTTGCATTGTTTCCTACTTGCTACCTTTAATTTTCTGGTGCTTTGACAATTTTTCTTTTTTTAACCCTTTTTTACTGACAGTACATTTTAATCTAATAGTGCTTTTGATTTGAGATTAAAACACAAAAGCTGTAAATTATTTTTAAGTGGTCGTAGATAGAAGTGGAGTGTTCTCCCCCACCTCCAACTTAAATTGCTGAAGGAAGTGACTTTCAGTCAAAGAGAAATTACAAAATGACAAGGTTGCAACAGCTGAAAATAGCTGTTAATTTCTTTATACCTGTTAAGCAATTATCACAATCAAATACAAAAGTTAAAACTTACAGTATCTGCTTGACTAACTTACTTTCATATTACAGTTAGCCATCATTTTTACCTTAACAATTCAGGACCAATGCATAGCTTTCATATAGATATACATACATTGAAATGTGCATGACATTTATTTCATCATGAACTAGCTGATCATTTTATTTAACAAAAGTGTCTTCAGTCTTGCAAGTTAAAGAAGTTCTATTCTGTAAAACTGAGCTGTACATTTTGTATACAGTCTGATTTAAAACAACGAGGGCTTTCAAAATGCCTCCTTTATATGTATTTGAATTTGAACCTCAGCTATAGTCTTCTGTCAGCACTGCCTTACTGCATGAGCTTTTCGTAATGCTCCAGTCCTCTCAGTAGATGGCTTATATGAGAGAGCTACCTTGAATGCTTTTCTAGATGTGTGAAGTGTTATTGCCTTGTTGGAGCAGAATAGGTTAAAATATCTGTGCCATTAAAATAGTGCCTGTAACCAAGTTAAAAGATTTCCTGGCCCTCATCTTTCTATCTGTTATAGCTGTTTGACTTACTGGAATGAGGCATGTAAGCTTTGACCATAGACTGACATTCATGCAATCTTTTGCACGTTTCACGTTTATCAGGTGACACCATGTTGGACTAAGTCATGCCTTTGCTCTCTTCCGTCCCCCTCCTGCTCCCCTTCACTCCAGGTCTCTCAGCCAGGGCAGTACCAATGCAGCCGTGCTGGATGTTGCACAAACAGGGGGGCATAAAAAGCGGGTCCGTCGCAGCTCCTTTCTTAATGCTAAAAAGCTCTATGAAGATGCTCAGATGGCACGGAAAGTAAAGCAGTATCTCTCAAACTTGGATCTGGAAATGGATGAAGAGAGCCTCCAGACACTCTCTCTGCAGTGTGAGCCAGCCACCAATACATGTGAGCATTGTCATTTGTTGTGGATTTCAAGAAAACTGTTCGATATAACTCTGTTTCTAGTCCAGTGAAGCAATTGGGAACAGTAACTAGACAATGAAGTAGAAAACGATTTGTCTAGTGATTTTCAAGTCTATGAATCTTCAGGAAATAATCTTGTGGATAAACAGGATAGAGACATAGTATTTATGCAGGTGATAAGGCTTTAAGATGATGTCCCACTGAAGTGTCCAATGGCTTTTTAGATTTATCTGTACAAAGGGTATGGAGGAGTCAAAAGTTTTTCTGTATTTCTGATGTGCTGAGGTTATTAGTGTGAATAGCGATGAGGTTATTCTGAGGGAGTAGGGGATTTTCTTATGTCCAGGAGTTTCAGAGATACCTGCAGGGCTGTACCGGGGGCAGCAGAGGGGGACCTTATCCTGGATATCCATTTCATTTTGATTTTAGGAAATGCTGTATCTTGTGCCCTTCTCTTCCTGCAGGGTAGCAAAAACTAGTAATTATATGTCTGTTCTGAATCACTTGTAGTCCTTATGATAGCCTAGTACAATTCCTGGTCATGCTTTTGGTAACAGTGGTCATTTATCAGAGCTTTATTTTGAGAAAGAAAACATTCATTGATAATTTACATCTTTTAAATGGAGTTAAATCTCCCCCTCTTTTCCTCTTCATCTTTTCTGTCCAAAGATATCATGCTGCATTAATTGTACGAGTATTTGAGCACCTTTTAATTGTTAATCAGAGGGCTTTGCACTGCTCAGACTAAAACACCACCGTGTTTTTAGCTAGTAGTCATTCATTGTTTTGTGCCCTTTCTTGCAAAGTGCCGAAGAACACAGGAGACAAGCGATCTGGGAAATCTGAAACGTCGCCAGTGGCTCCCCGGGCGGGCATCCAGCAGAAAGTGCAGCAGCAGCAGCAGCAGCATAAAGTAAACCAAGCACTGCAGGTCCCGGCCGTGTCTCTTTATCCCTCTCGCAAGAAAGTGCCAGTGAAAGACCTCCCACCATTCGGTAGGTGGAACAGGGAAGAATTTGGTTTAATATTCTGAAGTTTGTTTGCCTGTGTCAGGAAGACATTTTTAATCCAAATAAAGTTCAGACTTTTATTTCTGGTAGTGTGATATGCAGGTTGTGCCCATTTGTGCAGTGTCTAGGCATAGTTCTCTTCTCTAGAAATGGGAAGAAAGAAATCCAGGGAAAGCATACTGTCAATTTAATCAGTATAAGTATTTACCTGTTACTAGCAGCTGGAAAGAATAAATGTTTCTCACTGTTTGCCCTGGGATCTTGCCTTAACTTTTCGAGAGGAATTAGGGACATGGAGTTCTTGAGATGCCTCGGAAGTTTTTGTGTCTCTTCACAAGTTGAAGTCTTAAGGTGAAGTTCAGGCCTGCTCAAGCTGGCAGTCCTGTTAGAAGTGTGGGTCTGAACTTTCACGTTGAAAGTTGTCCCTTTGGCTTTTTGCTCCCTTCTGCTTTTTTTTTTTTTGTTGTTGTTACTCAGTTGTTGCTGCCTCCGTATTCCACAGAAAGATACCAGATGATAGGAATTTTTTCTACCCTGATTTCCAAGTCTGTGTCCCAACATGTGCACAAAACACACATGCATTATTAACAAACTCCTTAAATCATAAGTACAGTAATATCCCTAGTAAGTATGTGTAGCATAACTGGCCCTTCCTTTTTCATGATGGTTATTGCACAAGAGCTTAATTTTGATTTAACTCTTTATTGGTTTTCCTCATGCACTGCTTAGGCTGCAACAAAGCATTAGAAGCAGCAAAATGAGCAAGAAACAATTCAATATTCATCTAGATCTTGTTGATTTTACCATTAAATTTTAATCTTAAAAGTACTTTGAAGCTCCATAGACTGCATCTTTTGCTCATAGTGGCAAAGTTTCTGAAAACTGACTAGGTTATGCTGATCAGGCAGCTGTAAATTATTGATAGCAGGATTGTGATCCAACAGATCAAAGATGAAGTCCTCGAATGCTTGGAAAATAACCTCTACCACAAACCTTGGCAAACCTGTCAGAGAAACTCTGTCTTCACTTATAAGGCTGTCCCAGGGTGGATTTTTGAGGGGAGGGGAAGAGAAAGATGGATAAATGTGGCCTGGGAAAAGCAGTTCTTGATGGCCTAGATCTTTACATCATACATCATCTTCAGGATGTTTTTAGTCTTTAGTTTCCCAAAATAAGCTGGTGCAGAGATAGTTCTCAAAAATGAACAAGAGAAAGGCAGCTGCAGGATGGCCTTGTTTCATAAGCCTAATCTTTATTAGTTTTCTTTCCAACTTTTTTTGACCTTCTAGGCTACTCTGAATAGAAAAGAAACAGGAGAGCAGTTTGAATTCTTACTATATAAATCTTCAGTAACCAGTGAGATGGGTGTGTGTGTATTTAAGCTAATTTTAGTTAAGTTTCTCAGTAACCATTCCTATGCATATCCTCAATTATATGTTGTATAGGCAGTATTCTGCAACATCAATTCTTCGTTGTGTTTTCTGTGGCAAAGTATTTGTCTCAAGTGGCCAGAATGAAAGACCATCTGCACTAATATGCAGAAATAAAGCACTGTATTTTAAACAGGAATAGGTTTAAACATTTTGCTTCATTTAAGCTGGTGTCGGGAACGCAGAAATATACAGGAAAAAATGTAGCTTTTTCCTCCTGTGGGGGTGCCTGCTCTATAAATGCATTGTGAAACATAAGGATGTATTTCTACTGGACTTTACATCTGCCTACTTTAATTCTTATCTAAAGGCATTAACTCCCCACAAGCTTTAAAGAAAATCCTATCATTATCCGAAGAAGGAAGTTTGGATCGTCACAAGAAACAATCCGAAGACACTGTCTCAAGTGCATCTTCGCAGCTGTCTTCTCCTCCTACTTCACCACAGAGCTCTCCAAGGAAAGGTAGTAGATGTTCGATATTTCTCATCGTGTTTCTTGAAGCTCGTGGACTTTGGAAGCTTCTGAGAGAGAATTTGGACACTCAGTACTGCTGCTCCTTTTTTTGTCACGTGTGGTCAGCAAGAGGGCAGGAAATGTAGTGCGGAGTGGGATACGTGAAAGGTAGCTGTGAACCTGATTTCAAGGCTACTTGAAAGCCCTCTGGTTATCAAAAGCCAGAAAAGATAGCCTGGTGTGATACAGGATTTGATGCAGTAGGTCACTCTCACTGCAGCTGCTTCTGACAAAAAATATTCCTATAAGCAGTGTTCCCTGCCTTCAGTGAAAGGGTGTGCAGATTTAAACTTCAAATCTTTGTACGGCATTGAGCACACCAGTCTGTTAGAGGAATTATTTGCTGTGTCATGCATCTGAATGGGATGTGACCTATGAATGACAGAAAGGCTTAAGATATTTGGAATTCAAATCAGAATATTTAATATTGTAATTTATATTTTATACTACAGAATATTTTAATAGCAGCCTGATTATTTAAACCATGTGTATTAATTTTTGAGGAATGGTATTATACACTGGAGCTTTCGTGACCAAGATCTTTTTAAGTGATTTCATAGAGTTATTTTTTAAAGTGAATTTAGGACTTTAAAGGAATTTTTTTTGAACTTTCTTGTTTGTTTGTGTGTTTTCACGGTAGTTCTGGCTATGAATTGACAAAACAGACTATGGAGGCATTGTCCTGTAGTTTAAACAAAGAAAAAAAGACACTTAGAAAGTATGATAGCCTAGATATATTGAATGTGACTTCTAAGTTATTCTCTTTTCAGAATAGCATGAAAGTTCAGTTTAACAGTTACATAATATAGCATTATGGTAAAATATACATTGGGATTGAAGTAACTTCTATTGAAGTGTTACTTACTAAGGTCAGATGGAGGAGGATAATATGTAGAGGATATATCATCCTGAGTCCTTGTAAGCTGTCATCATTATTTCTCCCAAATACTGCATTAGCAAAGAGTGATCTTATATAAATATGGTCAGGCCAATACATTTTTTGAAAAAGGAATTGGAATTCTGTACTTGACTCATAGTGTGAAAAGCACTTTATTTTTGAAAAAAGCAAATCATAAACATGTTTAAAAGAAATTCTTGGTTTGGTGGTTACAGGAATCTAATGATACATTCTTTCAGATAAAAATGACAACATTAATTCCATGTTCTCAGCAAGTGAATTGGGGTAGATCAGTTGAAGTAATTTTGACACTTATGAGTAGGGTGAAAGCAAGAAATGAAAATTGCAGTGACTTGTGGATGTGTTGTTTAATGATCTTTAACTTGGCTGGCAAGATCAATCAGCACCATTCGTTTAATACTGAAACAAAAGCTGCATTTGCTTCTGTGACATGGTTCTCAGATTTTATTCCAGTCTGGGTACTCAGTGCTACCTGCCTCCAAATTTCACCATAACTCTGGTAATACGGAATTTGGAATTAATTAGTTAGCCAAGTATCACAAAGAAAGATTGAAAACCTACCCTTCTCTCAGCCATAATACATAATAAGCAGTCAGCCCAGACATCTGGGCTTCATGTATCTGTTCATCTCTGAAGTGTGGCTTTGCAGAACAGAAACACTGCATGAGAGGGTCTCTGGGATTACTTTAAGAAGTAATCTCAACCAGAGCATCTCTTCCCTTCCAGTCTTGGAGACAGTGTATATGCACTGGATAGATAACTTTTGAGAAGTAACATTTCATAATGTTGAGGGTATAAGTATGATGATGAATTTGAAAAGATTTTAGAGGAGGAGGGCAGAGAAGAGGGAAGGAGAGCAGTTGGCTTGTAAATGAAAAGTACATGTTCCCACACTCCTAAGCCTCTGATTAAGATACCAAAGACACAGTGTCACACAGTTTCACTGTGTCTCTTTATCTTTTGCAGCGCTGTGTAAATGTAATTGTAGCTTTGTTTTGTTGCCTGTTTTACTGCAGTATTGCCAGCTGCCTGACGAGAACTGAGCAGGCATCTTGGAGAGTCTGATTAATGTGATGTTCCCTTTGCAGGCTACACTTTGGCTCCAAGCAGCACTGTGGATAACTTTTCCGATTCTGGTCACAGTGAAATTTCTTCTAGATCTAGTATTGTCAGCAATTCCTCTTTTGACTCTATGCCAGTCTCCCTGCATGATGAGAGGAGACAGAGGCATTCTGTCAGCATCGTGGAGACAAATCTTGGTGTGGGAAGGATTGACAGAAGAATCATGATTGAACCAGATCAATACAGCTTAGGGTAAGAATTTTATTTGTGCTTACGTATACTATACTTTCATATAGTGTGTATGTGGCATGTATATTTGTCCATGTAACTTTCCCTGCATCTCTCAAATACTTTTTTCTCCTGTGCTCTTAAAAAACTACTTCAGTGCTGCATTTTTTTGTGGTAATGCTCCATTCCTGCCAAGAAAAGGTTTTGCAATCCGGAGTGCGTGGTGAGGTCTACAGCAGTAAGACTTTACCTCAGCAGACGTTACCATCTGGGCATTTCAGTGGTGCCGTAGATTATCCACTTTGTGGCAGACTAGTACCCTAGCCTGCTTTCTCCATGGGAAATTAACTGAATTAGATGAGATATTCATACAATTATTCAGTGATCAAACTGAGAACAGAAATAGCTAGCAATTTTCCAGTCTGCTTCATGGAAAAGTGCATATTTGTCTAACTCCAAAATATTTTACTCCAAATATCTCTTCTAGTCAACAATAATTGGAAGCTAAAATTCACATTACGCTGCTGGTTTTCTAGTAATTTTCTAGGTAATTAACTTCCGTAATGGTAGGGAAGCTAGTGCTGTAAGGAGTTCTCTAAATCTCTAGCAGTGAGCCTTGGTGTGAAAATAATTGGAGCTCTGGCTCCTATTTAGTCTTCACTTACTTTTTTTTTTGGATCTGTTATTTGGATGCTTCAGTCCCCTGAATGGTTTCTGGGGCTTTAATCCTGCAGGGTCTGTGAATGGCAGACCTGTTCCAAAACTGCTGTACTTCAGCTTTGGGAATCTCAGGCTATGCAAAGTCTTTAATCAGATGTCTTAAATATGTGGAAGAAGAGGCTTCCAGTCTGCATAGGAAGGTGCCCTCGAAGAACAAGTCCCAGGAGCCCGGATATCTGCTAAGCAAAAGTGACATTTTGTCATTTTCCTCTGCTGCTGTGTAAGGGATCATGTCAGGCTCATTTAATCGTTGAAAGGCTACAGAAAACATACTTGCTCTATGAAGTAGCATGTGATTCCAAAAATAAGGTTAAAATACATTTCCATTTGCAGGAAATTTTGAAAAGTTAGCTTTCACAGTTTCCTAAGCAGAAAAAAAATACTGAAAAGCTGAAATCTAAACCTGAATATCAGCCAGCTCCTTCTAAATTCTGTTTCCAGCTTTTGAACCATTTGCTTAGCATAGCTGGAAGAGCAGTAGGATTACCCTGTCTGTTTCCCTGTGTGTGTGTGTGTCAGTGTGGTTTGTCTGTCTTAAAGGGCTTTTGCAAAGTTAAGATTTTACCTTTTGATATTACTCTGCTGAAGTGTAAGGCTTCAGCAAGATATCTGTCCGGTTTTGTTTGTTTGTGTTTGTTTTTGTTTTATTGAGGATGTACTTGAAAGACGAGTGTTCTATTCTCAAAATTGATTTAGCCATTAATGCAGTATAAAGTGCATCAAAACCTTCAATCATAGAATCAAAGAATGGTTTGGGTGGAAAGGGACCTTTAAAATGCCATAAAGGTTACCTAATCCAACCCACCAGCACGTTTTGTTTTTCTTTGATTGTTGAACTCTTTGTGTGTCTTGTTCATGATTTCCAATTCCAACACTGGATTTTTTGTCCCCCTCATCAATGTGTACCCAGCTCATACGCACCGCTGTCAGAGACCAGAGGCCTGTATGCTGGAGCAACTGTACTTTCTTCTCCTAGTACAGAAGAGCTGTCACAGGACCAGGGGGACAGAGCTTCGCTCGACGCAGCTGACAGTGGCCGTGGTAGCTGGACTTCTTGTTCGAGTGGTTCTCATGATAACATCCAGACAATCCAGCACCAGAGAAGCTGGGAGACTCTGCCTTTCGGACACGCTCATTTTGATAGTTCAGGCGACGGGGCAGGACTGTGGGCCTCAGGCGGCCACATGGACCAGCTGATGTTCCCTGACCACGGCACAAAGTATGGCAGGCAAAGTCAAGGTAGGGAGGGCCTTGATCAAGCGCAGTCCAGAGCAAGCTGGGCATCTTCCACAGGATACTGGGGAGAGGACTCCGAGGGTGATACAGGTACCATAAAGCGGAGGGGTGGGAAGGATGTCTCGATTGAAGCTGAAACCAGTAGCATAACATCTGTACCAGCAGAGGAGACAAAGCCAGCTCCTGTGCCCCCTCACACAGCAGCAGCATCAAGTAGTACAAAGGGGCTTGTTGGTAAGTTAAGTTTCGTTTACTATGAAGTATTTTAATTCATTTCCCTAACTTTCTCATATTGTTCTGCATTTCTTTTCTGCCTGTCTGGTTTGATTTTTTTTTTTTAATTTTTAAAGCAAAACTGAACATTTTGTAGTCTCTCTTAAATTTTTCCCTTTAACTGTGCCTTTATTGCTCCAGAAAATATCATTTATTGTTGATTCTCAGTTCTGGCAGTGCCTTTGTGTTTCAAGAGAGCCTGCCATACATCAAAAAACTAGCTCAACTGCTGGACAGTATTTTGAGAGGTTGATGTATTTAGATGTCTGTTCTGAAATGTGAATTTCTCATCACAGTAAGGCTCCATAGGCTATATTTAGAAGTCTTAATAAATGTGGCCTGATTTTTATAGAAATGTTTTACTTTATACCTTTGTATGGCTTGTCTGATAATTGTGAATATTCCTTACTCCTGAAAATGGGATCCCTTTGTGCTTAAATACCAACTGAAATGTTTCTTTGGACTGCTGAAACTGAAGAGGTCTCAAAGAAGTTAGAGCTGAAATACATTTCTATGCTTCAATTATGGAAAGATGAGATAATATATAAATTCGTATGAAGGTGTCTTTGGCAGAGCTTAATTTTTTTACCATATTATTCCTTCTATGTATCCCAATCCATGGGCCATCCAATACCTCTGCATTTTTGCCTCTTTTCTTCCTTTCATTCCCCCTCACTTTGACTTTTGTCAGGTTAACATGAAGAACTATCTAAAAGCCATTTTTTGCTGACACAGCTGAATGTCTGCCAGATTGAGGTCATGCTGAGACCACTGTGATAAACTGCTTTTCCATTTTCTG
Source organism: Oriolus oriolus (assembly GCA_013400235.1). Taxonomy (NCBI): domain Eukaryota; kingdom Metazoa; phylum Chordata; class Aves; order Passeriformes; family Corvidae; genus Oriolus; species Oriolus oriolus. Next base: position 891,209 of record VXBT01007527.1, read on the forward strand.
CGTAACTGTATTGCTTAGCAGTGGCCTTTTGCCTCAAAGCTTGGGTGCAGATCTAAATCCCTGGACTATGAAGAGGAGGAAGCTGTACAGATTCATGCCAATCTCTAATTTTACTCTTTGATACCCTTGGTTTCCTCCAGAATGTGTAACAGGTGTGCTTCCAAACTTGCCTCTCAAGGCAGTGCTTGCCACTACATTTTGAGAGACTTGAAAGAACATGAAAGAGACCTGAAAATTCAAACCAACACAATTCCATGCCCTTCACTACTATTAGCTAACTGTCCTGCAAATGTAACTCTGTGTATCACTGTCCAACAGAACCCGCTGGTTTACACAGTTCTTTTGCACTGAATAGACATTGATTTCTTGCAGTATTTCAACAGAATTTTTCTACAATAGAGTTTTTCTATAGAATTTCTTCAGATCTTCAGAAATCTTTGAATAAAGTTTCTCAGAAACTTCTTCATGCTGCTTTGCTGAGTTAAAAACAGTTTGTCCAAGCAAAACACTTAGACTCTATTGGGAACTATTTAGTTTTGTTGTAATACCAAGGATTTATTTTTAGTCTATTAAAAACATGCATCCCAGTAGCACCAGTCCATTTTAAGCTTGTACTGCCCTTTCAGTCAAATCACGCTGCCTAATGCAGGGTGGTGTTGTCATCACCACTTATGCAAGAATAGACAGTGTATGACAAGCTGTGGAAAGTAAATTGTCTGTGTCAGTGGTTTTTCCTGCTGTATTTGTAAGGTTTGTCATTAAAGTGGTCATGTGTTAAAGGGCTGGGCCCACAGTAAGTGTTCGGTATCAAAGTCCCAGCTGACCTCTCTAAGTACTTTGAAACAGAGACTCTTGCCTATCTATCCCTGCAGATGCTTAGGGTTCTTACGTGTTGTTTTTTCCCTCAAAATTCTCTCCAAGAGAGAGCTTCTCAGTATGCCCGGAGCTAAGCCTTGTTCTGGTAAGCAGTTACATCTCAGTGGGATCCACAAGCTAGGTGGTGGTCTTTCCATCTCCTAGATAAAGTCATACTCAGTCATTGTTCTTACAGGAATACTTTCAGTTTTAATTTTGTGGAGAATACAACTGTAGGGGCTGTGGGCAGTAGTGCATACAAATAGTATGATGATGAAGCCCACTTCTCTTCCTTACCTCTTGGAATTGTAGCTGGTGCCTCATTAAGTAATAACATTTGTAGGAAGGAAATAATGTATCAGATGAATTTCTTTTTTCCTCTTCAAGACACTAAAAACAAAAGAGATGAGCTCTTGGATGCAAAGCCCATCTTCATAATTAAGATAATCATGCATTTGGGGAGATGCCAAAATTCCTGATGTTTGCTGCTTCTGTGGACTCTAGGGTCTTCCATGTTACTTTGATCACTGTACACTTTTTTCTATACAGTTGATGGAACAGCTTCAGTTGTGAAGTTTGAACAAATTCCCCATGTAATTTGGTGAATTTTGTTAAACTAATGCTTCACTACTGGAAAAATAGCTACATCCTCTGTGTGTGTCGTATGTTCTGTACTTTCTTGATTGATTTTTCGCAAGCTCTGTGTCTAGCATATGATAGTTAACCTTTGTTGTTCAGATTTTCTCTTCCTAGGTTGTTGAGTTGGCTGATATTTATTTAGCTTTTAGCTGTCTGTTTTCCTTTGAGCAGTGTTTCTTGTCCGATCTCTTACAATCATCTGTTGTTTTTCCTGCAGCACGAAAAGAGGGTCGATACCGGGAACCACCTCCAACTCCACCTGGTTATGTAGGAATACCTATTGCTGAGTTTGCAGAAGGTGGCTCCCATCCAACCAGGAAGCCTCCAGACTACAACATAGCACTTCAGAGGTCTAGAATGGTGGCACGGACATGTGAGACTCATGGGACAGCAAGTCCACAGCAGCAGTCGCACGGCCACTCAACTGGCAGGCCCGTGAACAAACCTCAGTGGCATAAACCAAATGAGTCAGATCCACGTCTCGCTCACTATCCGTCTCAAGGGTTTTCCACAGAGGAAGATGGTAAATTTCTAGTTGTTAGATTTTGAGTGTGCTGCATGCAAAACGGGTCAGTGCTTTCAGACACAAAGCAAATTGCGCAAATCTTGCCATAATTTGAACTATTTCATTTCAAAACTCACTATTTGTTAACTTTTTGGAAGGGAAGGAATTCAGTTCATCCTAAATATAATTTAAAATTTGGAACATAGGTCCACCTGAATCTTGGACAACCAAGCAGTTGGCTTAGGCTTCTCTGAAAGTGCCTGTGTTCACCTTGTACAGCCCTGTGCGCTATGATTTTCCACATTAACCACGAATTTAATTATCAAAAAAGTATCCTGGCCCATCCACCCTGCAGAGCATCATTGCTCAGGTTTATTTGGATAGTTGCTCACATTCTACCTGAAACTCTTTTTACTGTGGACACTGAGTCTTCCACTCCAAATGTTCAACATGGTGAGTCCACTGCTTTCTCACTGGTCCAAGTACATCTTTATACTTTAGCTCAACTGTGATGTTTTTCTATGGAGAGCAACTGTAGCTGGATTGCAGCATTAGGTCCTCAAAATTTAGGAAGGGTGGTGCCAAAATCACACACTTGAATGCCTTGTTTTGCTTAATGATAGACTAACATTCCCCTTCTCCCTCTAACTGCTTAGTTAGTAAGGTTTTAGGTGCTGGATGAACTTTGCAGTTGAACATGATGGGAAAAAAAATGAAGTCTACCTTAACTTAATTGCCTCAAACTTTGAGAGTTACCATGACAGAGAGTTTTAACTGTTTCTACTAATGATGACTAAATTGAAGATATAGTTAGGGAAAAATGTCAGATGCCTTTCTGAAACTATTAGATACCTAGGAGTATCTGTTGTGCTCCTCAGAGTGAAGAACTGCATCTAGCCCTGTTAAAGCAATTGTCTTATTTTCTTCAAGATCAAAACTCCAAAGGAATATGTCTCATGAGACCTGAAATGTACTGAAATTTAGATTATTTTATATATATTTATATTTATATATTTTTATATATATATATATACTTATACAATGAAATGGAAAACACATGAGCACAATACACACAATTGTTGTTGTATGCACAGCTTGTTTCATTCAGTAGCAGTCTTGTTCTTTATGAACTAAATTCTATTTTCCCGTATCCTATTATGTTTGCAGAAGATGAACAAGTCTCTGCTGTCTAAGACTTGAGCTTTTCTGGATCCAGAGTGAGCCAACTTAAAGGAGAGCACAAGAAGACGTCCCTAGAATAGGAGCCTTGGAACTTATGATGAAAGGATGGTGGACCTATTTGCCTCCTTCCCTGCCTTAAAGCAGCATGGGGCTTCTTCCTCTGCCCCTCCCCCTTCTGTCCCCTCTCCCCTTGCATGTGAAATACTGTGAAGAAATCGCCCTGGCACTTTTCAAACTGTGTTGCTTGAAATGCACAGTGCAGCAATCTCCAAGCTACCACTGTCGCTGTCTGCCACATCACACAGTATCATTCCAAATTCCAAGATCATCACATCAGGATGATTAACTCTGGCTGCACTTCCCAATGCCTGGAAGGGTTTTTTTAAATCTTCCTTTTAGATTTTAATCACAATCCTAGCACTTAGTCTCATTGGGATAATGAGATAAGTTAGTTGTCAAATTACATTTGGCCTTTAACCTACAAAGAGAAAATTGCTTTGAGATCCTTCAAGGAGGCAGTGCTTATTTGCTTGTTTACAATGCCTTTGTTACAGTTTTGTATGTTTGCATTTGGGAGATCAAATAGTGCATCTGAATAGTAATTACAGTATTATTTCACACCTGTAAGTAGGGTTGCCAGCCTGAGCTCCTGGAAGAATATTGCTATCACATGGCTGAGCAGGGCAGAAGGGAAGGCAGAGGTTACAGGATGCAGCCTTTCCTTGACCACCTGGCTTTGCTCTTAATGTGCCCCACCCTGGAATCTTCACGAATTTGTAAATGTTAGTGTTAATGGCATCCTCATCCGGGTCTGGTGTAAATGCAGAAAACACAGTGCTTGCAACTGGTCAGTGATGGAAGAGGACACAGTGTGCCTCATACCTGTGCCTTGTGGAATACAGGATGGCATGCTAAAAAAAAGTGTCCCATTGTAATAAGACAGATGGCAACCCCACCTTTAAGTTATATACTTTTTAAAAAAACTATATAGTAGTTATATTAAAATAAAAATTAACTGGATAACACTGCAGTGAAGGCAAGTTGGGATGTCACAGCTCGTGTCAGCTGTTAACACTGATCTAATAACCTCCATCTATTGACTTCGATGTTAGGGGATAATCGAGCCTTTAAGTAAAAAATAAAATAAAATAAAATAACACAGTTAGATTTGCCAGCCTTTGCAATGCAGAAATAGTCACAACTGTTAATGGCTTCATGGAACACTGCATGTGTAGAGAAGGCCAATGTGTAGCAACCATCTGCTCACAGCTGCTATTAACCCTATAATGACTGAAATGACCCTCCCCTCTATTTTTGTGTTGTTTTTGCACAGACTCCGGAGAAGTGAAGGCTGCCAATCCGAGTAGTACTCAAATGTGAGGAACTGCTGGTCTTGGATTTTTTTTTTTTCCATTGAACTCAGCTGATCATATTGATCAGTAGATAAACGTAAATAGCTTCAACTTTTAAAGATCAAATTGCAGTGTTTTTTCACTGTATCAAACAAATGTCAGTGCTTTATTTAATTCTCTCCTGGAATCATAGCTTTTGTCTATTTGCTTATATATCACATTGTCAATTATGCATTTGTAATTTTACATGTAATATGCATTATTTGCCAGTTTTATTCTCAAGGCTATGGACCTCATGTGCATATAGAAATACAAAATCCTAGCTCTATCACAAGTTGCACAAATGTTATATAAGCATTAAGTAATTGTAGACCATAGGACTGCTAATCTCAGTTCGCTCTGTGATGTCAAGTGCAGAATGTACAATTAACTGGTGATTTCCTCATACTTTTGATACTACTTGTACCTGTATGTCTTTTAGAAAGACATTGGTGGAGTCTGTATCCTTTTGTATTTTTAATACAATAATTGTACATATTGGTTATATTTTTGTTGAAAATGGTAGAAATGTACTATGTTTATGCTTCTACATCCAGTTTGTATGAAGCTGGAAAATAAATAAATATAACATTAATGAAGTCCATATTGATTCTTATGCATTTTACATGTTCCACATACTTGAACAAATTTATGAAAAAATTTTACTTCTCTGTGTATTAATATTAAAGGGACATTGCCAAGTGATGTGGGCAAACCACTGGTGTGGAGTTTTTCTTAATATACAGTTGTGCTGCTGATAATTTTTGAAAACTTTGGTGTGTGTACTGCTGAATGAGAATGACTGATACTATGAGCATCCCCAGCAGAAACATTTGAGATGCCAAAAAAGGTGTGGCCTTAGGTGTATGTAGAATGTAAACATTTTTAAAGGTAAGGTTGGGTTGATTTTATATTCTGAATGGTGTAAAAGTAAGGAATACATGTTTTAACATTTGGGGAGGGAGAAGTATGGAAAGTGATCCATTTGAGTTTTTGCCAAACAAGGTATTTCAAATTATAAAAATCACTCAGTAGCATCCCCAGTAATAAAAGCTGATGTTAATTCAATGTTAAATCTGTACAGTTTACTTCTTCCCCAGAGGTTAGATTCTTTATTCCCAATGGTATGCAGAAGACTGGGTTAAAATGGTACTGCTAAAGCCATTACAGCTGTATCCTATTTAGCTTTGAAATGCCTGGCAGGTGGCATTTCCAAGTCTAAAATTAGTTCAGTGCAAAGAGAAGCAACAAAATGCTGTCTAGATTTAAGTCTTCCTAACATAGCTCTAGAAATGATCCACACTTAAAATTGTAAGAAAGCTAAAAATCACTGAAAGTAAGGACTTGTAAACATTGTGTTTTTAATGCTGTAATCTCTAGCACTGTAAGGAAAGAAATTACAGAGATTTAGATTTGTGTGGTGTGAGTGGAACTGCTGTCTGTGAATCTGTGGCTAATACTTGTTGGGTACCATTTCAACAAGCTGAAGATTACCATTGCTTTTGACATTAGTAGAATGAGCACACATTTTTACATATTTTACCTGTGAGATTGTCATCAAGTAGTACTAAAGGCAGAGTGGTAGGGAAATAATTCCTCTTACCAACTTGTGAGGTGTTGGCACGCTTGTCAAGTTTTTTTTCTATATGCTTGATATATTATTGAATTAGGCAGCACTCCCTATCCTCCTGTTTATGCCTCCTTACTGTAATTAATATTTTTAGAACACATTACGTGGAGACGTCCTCAACACAGCATCCAATACAGATAGCTTAATTCATTGTGGACTGGGCTTAACATAGCAATTGATTCAACAGAAGTAAAGGCCTTGGTGTGACATCTGAAACAGGTTTGGTATTTGTAGTACATGTAATACAAATTTTGTACTTACTGAGTGGATGCAGCAAGATGCGGACAAGTAAATACCTGTTGCTGAGATTTAGTGTTGCATTCACCAAAATGGAACAGAACACTGAAATCTAAGGATTTTTTTTTTTTGTTTGAAGAAATGTCATTTAATTATCTGTTTGGTTTTTTTTTTACTGAAACTTACTGAGGCAGAGGCTACTCCTTTATGCAGTGTATTGCACACTGGAGTCAGCATGAATCTGCAAAAGCTGACATATTAATAGTTCTGCTTTAATGGATTCATCTTGGTCATTTGGAGAAGCATAAATGTTTTACATCTGTAAATCTGAGACTCAAATATTTGGTCAACCTAAGGTGAGGAAAAGGTTTTGTTTTAAAATATAAACAAAACTACAAGCCATCTATTTTCTTCAAGACTAGTAGGAAATGCAATAAATTTCCAGGCTGTCTCATATGGATTGTTGCATAGTTGAAACAAAATCAACTCTGGAGAATTCAAGTAATGATTTAATTGCAAGTGTTAATTTTTATGTATTCCTTGATATGGGATGAAACATTAAAAATACTTCTGTGAATAAAGCCTATGTAGCAGCAACAGCCTCTCTAACATAAATTAAATAACACAGATTTATTGAACAAAATACAGTCATTGTTAAAATTACTCTGAAAATTGACCCCCTCAGGAGACTGCAGCCATCTGAGATCATTAATATAATTTTGGTCTCCCTTATCTCTAGACTGTCTTTTAAGTAAGCTTTACAGTCTTGTGTCTAAAAATGGCACGCTTTGAGAGAAGGCTGGGAGTGAAAGTAGGTTTATCACTGATGTAAGGTGGAATCAGTAACTTTCTGTTTTCCATTGAAAATTTGATAAATTTAGAGTTTTTACTAGAATATCAAAACCTTTAAAGCTCTCTCTTGTTTATATGTGGTGAGTGTGTAGGAATGAGTTGAAAGTATTCGACTACTAGCAACCATCAACAGCATAAGCTTAAACTATTCTCATTTGATTTTCCTGGGATTAAATTTATACAGTGGCATTCTACACACCTACACACAGACTGCTTTCTCTGTAGAGAAATGAGTCTTGGCTCTCCGTGTCTAAACTCAAGTTTACGTTAAGTAGAAGTGCTGGCTTCTCCTGAAGACGAGACTTGTAGCTCCCTCAGCTTTTTACTTGGTGTCTTGACATGCTCAGTTCTCTGTCTTAGTTTGGAGAATTAATTTGGATTTTATTTCTTTATTCGGTGGATCCTTAAAGGCGTAGTTTTGATCTAGGTAGTCTAATGTCTGAAAGGAGGATTATTTTCTTTGCAGCACTGTTGCCTTTGCTGGCAATGAAATCCTATATATGTGAATATAAACCCATTATTTTTATATTTATATATATATAAAATTTATGAAAACCCCCATTTTGTATGTGTGTGTATGTATAGAAAAAACCCCATTGTATACCACTGCAGCATCCACTCTTTTAGCTAGGATGTCTCCACTGCAAAAGAAACCAGTGTAGCATTATTTAAAGGCATTTGAGGGGTAAAGTTTGACAATCTTTTTTCAGTGAAATTTACATTGGAGTAGTGATGTTCAAAATGCTTTCTCAGTCACTACCAACCTGTTTTGACATGCAGTTGTTACCTTCCGATGCAGTTCCAGGAAGAATTTGCCACTTGTGCCAGGGTCAGTAGCTGTGGCAGAGATAAATTGCCTAGGTGCTGTGTTCAATACATTTTGGGGCTTTTCTCATAGCTAGAGAAATATGAGTGGTTTTTAACTAGTGTTACTGAGTTTTGTGTAACAGGTAACATGATCTGAACTGTGGCTTTCTAACAGAAGGTAGGCCGTGAGGCCCGGGATGGCTTTTCTGCCTTGGTGTCTTTGGTCAGAGTCCAAGTAAAACACAAGAAATTGCACCGATAAAAAGCAACTTTCCACTCTGAGGCCCTGCTTCCAACAGCAGCACAGAACTGGATTTGTTCTGGTTTGACAGTCCTGGGAATGCTCATAAGGCCTTGACGCAGATTTTGCTCTTAAGAAGAGATGATGGTGTTGCTGCATTTCTTTCTTGGGAGACTGATCCATTGCTCTGGTTGTCAAAAGATAATGAGTCTCCATATGCTTGTTAATAAGTGTATGTGATTTTTGCATTAAACTTTCCTTAAGCTGAGCAGCTCTCCTCCCTTCTCCTGTCTTGTACCTATGCCTTACAGTGGCCGTATGGTCTTCCTGTCTGTCCTGTCAGGTAAGTAAAACTTAAGCAGGACAAGTAGAATGGACACTTCTGTATGCACTCTGCATCTTTCTTTGGGGCTTTTTGTTCTGTTTATTTGGTTGTTTCTGGTTTTTTTTTTCTTCTTTTAATGTAGATGTATAAAACTACTGCTTAAAATGAAGCATGATCTGCATCTTCATCTGAATTTTATTCTGCTTTTGTCACTGTGATTATCACGTCATCACATTCTCCTCCTAAAATATTCTGATCTGTCTGTTGTCAGTTCCTTCCAACACTGTATTCTCAACCATTTGTGTTATGATGATTATTATTCATTATTAAGTTAATCAAGAACTCCAGCAGTAGTCCCTCTCCAAACTGATACTTCCACGTCTTACAGCACAAAGTTTATTCCCTCCCATGTAGGTACGTGGTTTATTTTACTCAATATCGCCTCTACCTTGCGTTTTATTCCTTTCTGTATTTTATCCAGGATCTATAAACAGTTTTTTATTTTGAGATGTGTTCTCAAGGTTTTGTTAGGTCAGAGTGATGACTTTTTTGTTCCCCCCACATTTCTTATATGGTTGTAATGCTTCAGTCATCTGGTGTAGCTCCTCATGTGACAGCTTCATCAGGTCTTGTTACTCAGTCGGTGGTATCAAATACTAGCTCTTTCAAAACTAGTAGCTATAGTAGGTAGGTAGATGAACTATTCCTGAGCTCTGTTCTTTCTTGGCCATATAGTGGCACTGCAGACTCGTTTTGTTTTTGAGGTATTTATTCAGTTGAAGAATCTTTGGCTTTTTTGTATTAATGAAAAAGTCTAATTTCAGGTTGACTTCTGTCCATTTTGATTTTCTTCTCCATCCTCCAATATACTAATTTGTCAATCTTTGTTTCCTTTGCTTATTTTGGTTTGAGTTAGAGGACAGAGTCTAGGTTTTCCTGGGTGATCAAAAGATTTGGTTTGGTTTTATTTCTTCCCCTTGCTGATGACACACATTCTGGACAGCATTTGTGTCTTAGGTAACCTCTGAAGTAAGTGAGTATTTCACTCGAAGTAATGTTAGCTGAGAACTTGGCTGAAGAATTTTATTCAGGTTCTGGTACTGTGCTTTGAGAAAGTCTGTGCCTTCTTGGTAGAGGAGAAAAAGAAAACCTGTGAAATGCACCTTCCAAGGAAACCTGGGGTCCTGTTTCCTGTAGCTCCCTGAGAGAAGGTAGTAGCACAGTGCAATGTTCAGGCTGAACAGCCCTGAAACTGATAGAAGGCTTTCTGTCATTAAGGCTCAACATAAAAGTTTCTAAAGAATGTTGAATTTTGTTTTATGTTCAATTAATGTTGGCAAATTGGCTGAGCTTCCTGAAATTTTGCATGCTATGCCTTGGTCCATGTGAAGTTCATTTGGCAAGTCAGTCATTGTATTTATGAAAAGCTCATAACAAAGACTTTACTGAAATTCATGTTCATATGGCTTATGTATTTATTGCTCTTGAATATGATTCAACAATGCATTCATTTTTTAAGTGCTTTGTTGACTAAGAAAGGGTGCACTTTGCTGCTTGTCCTCTTTCCAGCACATACGTGCTTTTCCTCTTTCTCATGCCTCCCTTGTTGTTCTTTAGATGCATAATTCTCCCTCCCTGTTAACCTCTTCCTGTTGCTTATATTAGCGGCTTTCTCACACAGCTTCTCTTTGCTCCTTTGTAGAACACAGCACCACCCATTTCCTTCCTCCCAAAGTGTATTTTGTGTGCAGTCCTCAGAAACAATGGAAGGAGGCAGCACTTTAGTGCTCAGAAAGCTTGAAAGGGGCGTACCCAGGCAGGACAAATTCAGACTCCAGTTCTTTGTCTGCATGTACATGGCCCTTTTCTCAATTGCTGCCTGAAAGCTGGATTGTTCATGTTTCTGTGTAGTGCCCATATATATTCATAGCATAACTCTCACATTCTTATGTTCTTATGAATACAAAGCTTTTGGTGTTTTATGTGCTGAAGTCTTTGTCAGATTGAAATGGAGCGTGGCTCAGGACCAGAGAAGGGAGTTGTGGAGGTGGGGGAACCGAGGGAGCAGCTGTGGTTCTGGCCAGATTTCTCAAATGCAAACAGTAATCTTACAAGGCAGAGGGGTCTGTTATGTAATTGAAAGGGTCTATTTAGTCTACTATTTTTTTTTAAATCACATTTTTGCTGCTTTTCGTGTTTAACCAGTATGTATTCTCTATAAAAACATGCTGTTTTACAAAATACCGGTGAAGATCTGTAGAGGAGTGAACTACCTCCATGTTGTGTATTACAGGCTCCCCAGGGAAGTGGGCACAGCACCAAGCCTGCCAGAGTCCAAAAAGTGTTTGGACAATGCTCTCAAGGCACATAGTGTGACTCTTAAGGCTGTCCTGTGCAGGGTCAGGAGCTGGACTTTGATGATCATAGTGGTTCCATTCCAGCTCAGAATATTCTGTGGTTACAACATTTGGTTGGTTGGGATGTCTCCATTCTGACACTTGCCCTTCAAGCAGTTATTTTTCCAAAGTGGTGTGCATAGGCATTCTTTTTTGGTGTAGCTTTGTGTTTTGCTCTTTTAATGTTCTTTGTGGAGACTGGCATGTCACACATTTAATGTCTTTGATGTCTTTGGATCTTACGTAATTCATTGAACATTGTGTCCGGTTCTTGGTTGCTTATACTGCAGAGCTACCTGGGTTAAGGGGTCAATTGGATACATCCTACTTCTTCTCATGTGGCATGTAAGCAGGATGTAACATTGCCATTTCAGTTGGAATGCAGCAGTTTGCAAATTCTGATAGTTTCTGAGTAGCTGGAGTAATGTCTTTGGGCAGTAAGTATCACCCTTTTCCAGTAAGGGATTGGACTAAGGCTTGCAGAGGTCAGCAAGTGTCCTGTAGGTACTATTGCCAGTTTTAATTATACTTTTCCAGATACTTCTGGCAGGTATTTGAAGGTTATGATTATATCTTGCTTCAGGTTATCTTTGCACTAGGGACATAAAAATGCTATCACTTGTGGGCAAAGCTCCCTTAAGGGGCTATTTGAATATCTGGTGGAGTCACTGTGCACAAATATAAATTTCAAAATGTCAGTCCACTTGCAGAGAGGAAGTTACTTTATTCAGTCAAGTGATACTGTCTGTAACTATCACTAAGAATACAATGTGGATGTTTGTTTAAATCACCTGGATCTGATGCAGACATTATTTTGGTGTCTTTGCAACTACTAGTCTTGGATTTAAGTTTCTAATTTCAGCCTTTGTTTTTCAGGATTTGTTTTTAATTTGAATGCAATGAGTTCTTCCTGAAGTAGGTGTGGCACACTGTGCATCTTTTTAAATCTTTACTGACTTTTAAGCGGCTGGGATGTCACACTGCATCGTTTGTTCTTAGTGCTCTTTTGGGTTTGTTTTTTATTCACTTAAGTTATGGTTTGAATTTTTCGTTTCAGCTTTAGGGTCATTGAGGTTTCTGAATTTGCATTTTAACTGAAATCAGGAATTCAGTGGTGTTTATGTAGCATCTGCAGTGTCAGCCTTTATTCCTTTCATACATGTAAACTTGTCCTTGGCTCCAGTGTTGTCCTGATGATTGTGTCCTCATAATTTTAATAGCTTTGGCTGAAATTCTGCTCTCAACTTCTGTATACTGCTACAGAAATCTTTGCAGCTGAATTTATTTGCTGCCTCCTGATGTGCTGATGCTGTTCCTCTTTGCATCTGCTGCTAGTCTGAGTGTCACAAACAATTTCTTTTCCTTGTGTTGAAGTGCACTAATGCTGTATGCACAAGCTGCACTTGACACTTAGGATGGACTTTTCTTGGGCATAGTTTCATTTGCAGCAGTTGGTGTCTTTGGACAACAAGCAGACATTTTCTCTTGAGGATGCATCTCAGTATCAGACAGATGGCTATGAAAGAAAATGTTGATACTGTCCTAGCTTGTGCTGTTAGAATTCTTAATTCTTCATGCAATTCACAGGTGCCTGAGGAGCTTTCTCATGGCAGCCTGTACTGTAATGTTAACTTGCTGATTATTTTCTTGAAACAATCTTCCATAGTGTGTACTGTTTGCCCTAATGAGATGTTCCTAAAGGAATCATTTTTGTGGTTGGGAAATGGAGTAGCTCAGATCTGCAACTATTTCTGCTGCAGATACATGATAGGCCTTCCTTAGTCCAATTGGCAAAGATGAAGTAAGAAGTGCATCATTATCTAGGTGTGTAGTTGGCATTCTCAGCCCTTTATACTGTGGAGTGAATAAACTTGCTTATTTCTAAACAGTGGAAAACCAATAATGCTGTCGTTTCTTAAACAGATTTCTAAAAGCAAAAGTTATACTCCTTTCTATTAGGATAACCTACCTTTAATTCCCTGCTCCTGCTCCCTGATATTGCAACTATCTTATCCAGTGTTTCAGTTCTAACACTGATTATGATGTAGACCTGTATCATATTTTCCTCTTGTGAGCCATCCCCATGGCTTCATGATTTGCTACATAATTTCATCACAGCAGAAGCCCCAGTTCGGTTTGTCCTGGTGTGACTGGAGCTCTGAGCTGAGAGGGTCCTGCCCTCAGACCTAATGGGCATTTATGAAAGTTGCCATTTGGTGTGGGTCATGCCAAAAAGGCGTTGTGGTTGAAGCAGGAGCTTCTGCATATTTCTGATGCTCTGAAAGTGTGCATAAATAAAAGGCACCCATAAACAAATAGGAAGAATGCAAACTGCTGACCTGCTGAAAGCGGTTGTGTCCTCCCTTCATCCAAATGAGCTGCTTGACAGTAGTTCGAGCTCCTGTGGCATGATGGGCTGAATGCTCTCTTGTGGGCTGTCCCACTTCCAGTGCCTTGTTGGATCCCTGCCTGCCCTGTGTCCTTGTGGAGACAAGGACGTAAAGCTGACTTAGCTAGTGATCAGTGGTGTTCTTTTGATTATTCACCTAGGATAGTCAAGTAAATTGCTGTTGCTGCTGTTTGGAGTTTCGAGGTTGTAGGTTAATGTTTTATACATTATTTTACTGCTTCTCTTCTTTCTTCAGCTATATATCTTGCAGTCTTTGTCAATTTAGCCTGTACCAATATTTGTTTCACGTATAAGCTTTCAGTGCACTGTACTAGCACAATCTGTCCTTCATTCCAGTCCCTCCTCACTGTTTACCTTCATTTACTACACCCAATTTGTATGCTTAATTTAGACTAGAGACCCTGTGAGAAAGGCAGCATGCATTTATAAAATAATATCAGTGGATAACTCTTGGCTTTTTTCTTTCTCAAAGCATGCTCTGCATTGCCAAGGTTACAAAAAAAAAAAAAAAAAAAAAAAAAAAAAAAAGCCCAGTTCTCTGCAGATTTCTTAAATTATAGATGCACACTTAAATAGTTTAAAAAACACTGCTTGCTCTGTGAAGGTCACCTTCTTTCTGAAATATTATTTTATAAATGAAATGTGCTGGGATTTTAGAAACATGGAATTGGCCAGATGCACCCAATCAATACCTTTCACAAAAGTGCTAAAAATATGTACTTACAGAATGCTGCATGTTGATGACATAGCATTTATTCTTATTAGAATAAATTGGATTTTTCAAAGATGAGAGTTCAGTTAAAGTTATTGACCTCTTCATAGATACTTAAGAATGAAAAATAGTGATAAAATGGCTAAGACTGATACTGGTATAATGGTCTGGAGAATTTGAACAAACTGAATGCTTACTTCAATCCTCAACTTTTGCCCAGCACAAAAAAATGACCTTAGCACTTCCAGCTTTTTGTTACAAAATAGTGTATTTCATTCCAAAAAGAAAAATGTACAAGGAAGAGAATTAGTCCAAACCACGGAACAGATATTATGCTAATCTGACCTTCACTCAGTAATCTTTAGGTATACTCATGTTCTGGCCAAACAACAAGCATGCAGAACCTGTGTAATACACACAAAGTCTTGAATGTAGTTGGTTTTGCAAGACAGGGTGACAGCAATTCTTTCGCTGGCCATTAGTGCTAGAAACATCAGTCAAGTGAGATTGGAATTTTAGTTTACATGTCTCATTTCTTTTCATAAATGAGTGATAAAATTAATTCAAACTGATACAAATAACAAAATACAATTCAGAAAATAAAAAAATAACATGAGAAAATTACTACTTAAAATTACATCAGGAGAATTAATACCTGAAGAAAAACAGTTCTGAAATCTTGTTCTTTAAAATCAAATGATCTGTATTCATAATGGTAACTTATATTTTTAAGTTGACAGGCTGATTCTGGCGGCTGGTCGTTACTTTGAGTTGGTTTTGTGTCTCCCTTTTGTCTAAGATGTGGTAAGTAATAAGCCATCTACACGTATTTACAGACAAGTAGGGTGCTGGGGCAAACAAGGCTTGAGGCAAGCACAGTATGTTGGGCATGTTTATGGTCTCCTTTGACTGTAATGTACAGTGCAGGTGTTGCCAAGGCTTATTCCCCTGGGATCCAGGTGAAGGATGGCATCAGGAAACTTCCCAACCTTGGACTGCTACCCATTACTGCTGTTCCATGTGTGTGGTGATGGAGCTGCAATGGGTAGTCCAAGAGCAATCAAAAGAGACTTCAGGACCTTGGGATGGTTGGTGGTGGAATCTGGAGCACAGGTAGTTCTTTCCTCTGTCTTTCCGGTTTCAGGCAGCTACATGGGATGAAACAGACAGGACCATGCCATTAAAACGTGGCTCTACGGCTGGTGCTACTGACAGTTCTGGATTTTTCGATAATGGGATGGCGTACATGGCACCAGGCACCCTGGTGTCAGATGGGATTCACATTTCTCAAAGGGCGAAGAGAGGTCTTTCCTTACGAGCTTGTGGGGCTCGGTGACAGAGCTTTAAGCTAGGCTTGAAGGGGGAGGGGGATAATACCAGGACTGTGTGTGACAAGCTGTGGGATGACACACCAAGGTTAGAGGAACAGGGTTCTGGTGAGACCCCCCAGCCCGTTGCTCCGAGATCTGCTGGCTACACTGAAGAACTTGAAGCTTTACAGAGATGAGCCATTCATAGGTAGGTCAGCCAGAAAAGGTAGTTCAAAGAAAGCATTCTCCCCATGCTGAGCAAAGCTGGCAAATGGGTAACAAGGGACAAGGAGAAGGCTGACGTACTCAACAAGATCGTGGAACAGATCCTCCTACAAGCTGAGGCACATGGAGGACAGGGAGGTGATTTGAGACAGCCAGCATGGCTTCACCAAGGGCAAGTCCTGCCTGACCCACCTAGTGGCTGGATCAAGTGATTCTGTTCTTCTACTCTGCTCTAGTGAGACCCCAGCAATGCAGTCCTGGCTTCAGTTTTGGAGCCCTCAGCACAGGAAAGACACGGACATATGGAAATGGGTCCAGAGGAGGGCCACAAAAATAAGAAGAATGATGGAACACCTCTACTATGATGGAAGACTGAGAGACTTGGGGTTGTTGAGCCTGGAGAAGAGAAGGCTCCAGGGAAACCTTACTGTGGCCTTTCAGTGCTGAAAATTTTAACAGGGTTTGTAGTGATAGGAGTGAAGGAGTAATGATTTTAAACTAAAAAAGGATAGATTCAGACTAGATATAAGGAAGAAATGTCATACAGTGAGGGTGGTGGAATACTGGAACATCTAACACCTGCACAGAGAGGTGGTGCATGCTCCATCCATGGAAACATTCCAGGTCAGGTTGGACAGACCGCTGAGCAACCTGATCTGGTTGAAGATGTCCCTGCTCACTGCAGGGGGGTTGGGCTAGAAGACCTTCAAAGGTCCCTTTGAACCCAAACTGATCTATGATACTCTATATGTTGACAAAATATCAGGTTCTTACCTGTACCCAAAATATCTTTTTAAGACCTTTTTAAGACACCTAGAAAACATGTGGAGAATAATATGGATGGGATAAAATTGGGATATTGTGTTTAAAAACATAACAGAGAGAAATGGGGAAATCAAAGCTGTATTCTCAGTATTCCTGATACCAGTTTGTGCCTGAGAATTGCAATGTGCTCCAACAGGAGCATGTGAATATTACAAATAGATGGTAGAACTGCATACAGTCAGAGGCGAAATTAAGGAAGGCAAAGGCAGGATGAAGAGGAAGGCAGCTGAAGGACTGTCAGCAATGAGAGCTGGACTGCTGTGAGGATGTTGCTGTGTGCCTGCAGCTGATGTGCAGCAATGCTTCCCATGTCTGGTTTCGTCTTTTCTGCAAGATTTGCAACTTAAGAGCTTAAGGCACCTTGCATATGTGGGCCGAGCTGTTTCAGGGAGAGGTAAGCTAACCTGGAAATGCTTCATGAGCATTCTGTGTATAGGCATTACGTATTATTCCTTTTCATGTATAAGGAAAGGCTGAGGGATGAGTGTCAGCGTGTGCTGGAGACCCCCTGTGCTGGCTCTGCTGAACTGTGCTGCTTCTGGGAGGGCCTGAAAAGCTTATTTGGGTTTCTCCGTTTGCTGAAGTGCTGCATGTCTCTGCCTAAAAAATTCTGAGATGATTACTTAGTTGTGGAGGAGGTATTTTGCCTGAAGTTACTGCTGCAAAATCCTTCCATTTTGAAGTAATAGTTTTGTAAAGAAAATTTAAAAGAGAATCTTCCACTAAGGTAGGAACAAGACTAAAAATAGTAGCTGAATTTTAGAAAATGGTATGTTATCCACACATAGTAACTACTTGTGTATTAAAGAGCTATGTTTACTCTAGAGTAAATATCAGATATGCTGAAATTGCAGGAGAGTTTTCTTGTCTCTCTTCATTTTTCTCAGTCTCTTTGATCATAAGGCAGCCCTGAGTTCCTGGCAATAGTTAGCATGTCCAAGGAGAATGGAAGAGCTGAGAATGTGATGTTCTAACCTGTGTAAACCTACTTAAACTATTAAAAATAATCCAACTTCAGCATCTTTACTATTCCATTTTGAGTAGTCTGCCTTCAAGCCCAACTTCTGGGAGCACATGTATCCTGTTTACATCTGGAGGTTGTTACTCCAAAGACGAAACCTGTGATGTGAGGTAAGTAAATGAAATTGTTCTTTTCAGGACTTACAAGAACCCCTGTGTGTGTGTCCAAACCTTATTGCATCAAAAATGCACTTTTATCACAGGAGAACATCATCACTAGCCAGTCAGTAATCTCTAGAACGGAGGTCTCTTTTCTGGAATGAAATATTTGTCTCTGCAAACTTATTTCAATTATACTGACTTTCCATTATAAATTCATGAATGTGCCACTTTTGATGTTTGAATGTTCGAACTTTTTGGTTACCTGTCTATGCCAGGTGTTGTTACTGCACCAGTATCAAAAGACAACCTAAAAATGAGCCAGCAACTTCAGAGTGAGAAACAAAACACTTGATTTTAAAAAATTTAAAAAATTCTTGTTTCCTGCATAGATTTTCTGACATTTGAAGCCCAATAAGCTTTTCTGTGCAATTTTCTATACATCAACAGAACACTGACTATACATCCCAGGTATGCTGTCACACTTCAAAGAGATGAGAGTTGTATATGGGTACAACAGACTGTAGAAAATTTTGGCTATTCAGGAATGGACATTAATACCTTAAACACATTAAAGTTATCAAAATTAATGGATTTTCTTCAGAAATTACTTAATCCTTGGGGGAGCAGTTACCTTCTGCAAAACGTGCTATTAAGAAGCATGTTTCAAGCTGCTTTATTATAATATCAGAACTGGGAAGCAAAAATCTGGGCACTGGAGTTTTTTGGAAAAAACACGCACCAAATGCTGTGAGCCTTGTTTAGAAAAACAGCATCATGCAAGCTGACATGCCACATGGCAGGTGGCTCTTTTCAACTGGAACTATCAGCAACAAGTGTGTCACTGAATTTTCTTGGCGGTCAGCAGGCCATCTTGGATGGGGACTGGTATGCAGACACTTGGCAAACAGGCCAATTATTCCCACTAGCTTTGCTTCCAAGCTGATGTTCCACTTGATGACTTGGTCATTGCCTTTAGACAAAAAAAAACCAAATCTGCAAATATATTTTAGTAGTGGAAGACACATAGAAACAGTGACGTATTAAGAGCAAGGCAAAAAAATCTTCACTCTGGAAGGTCTCAACAACTACGGCTAAACACGCAACTTCAAAATCTGTCAAAAAATTAGAATAGCTCTAAAGATCTCAAAATCAAGGGTGAATGCTGCTCAGCAGAATGGTTTTTGGAAAGCCTAAAGAAGAAATAAAACTCAGTTCGTGAGAGATTTAAACAAAAATTTTCCTTGTCAAATAATTCAAACTGTTTGCATTTTTACTCATTGCTGAACACAGATCTGCCTTTAAGCTACTTGATATTTGGAATGATTTTCTGTGGCTCTGCTTGCCAACTCCTCATGCATGATGTTTAGCTTTCCCTAAGTACATGTTCTTGCCTGCTAAAAGCATGTAACATTTGCAAAGCATAGCTTGTATAAGTTTTCACAGAATCACAAAATGGCTGAGGTTGGAAGGGACCTCTGGAGGTCAACTGGTTAAACTCACCTGCTCAAGCATGATCACTTACAGCCAGTTGCCCAGGGCCATGTCCAGATGCCTTTTGAATCTCCAAGGAGGGAGACTACACCTCTCTGGGCAACCTCTGCCAGTGCTCAGTCACCCTCACAGTGAAAAAGCATTTCCTTGTGTTCAGAGAGTCTCTTTTGTTCCAGTTTGTGCCCATTGTCTCTGGTCTTCTCACTGGGCATCATTGAAAAGAGCCTGGTTCTGTCACCTTTACACTCTCTCTCCAGATATATGTACACATGTATGTGATCCACCTTGAAACTTCTCTTCTCCAGGCTGAACATAGAATCATAGAAAAAACAGCCACAGCCCTCTCAAACCCTTCCTAAGAGGAAAAATGTCCCATTTTCTTACGTATCTTAGTGATCCATCACTGGACTTTCTCTAATATGTCCATGTCTCTCTTGCACTGGGGATGCCAGCACTCCAGGCTTTACCTCACAAGCGCTGAGAAGAGGGAAAGAATCAACTCCCTCAACCTGCTGTCAATACTCCTAATGCAGCCCAGGAATCCATTATTCTTCTTTACTGCAAGTGCACATTGCTGGTTCATGGTCAACTTGATGTCCACAAGGACCCCCAGGTCCTCCTCCTCAAAGCTGCTTCCCACCTGAGTAGCCATTAACATACACTGGTGCACAGAGTTGTTCCTCCTCAGATGCAGGACTTTGCAGTTACCCTTATTGAACTTCATGAGGTTCCTGGCAGCCCATTTCTCCAGACTGTCCAAGTCCCTCTGGATGGCAGCGCAACCCTCCATCATATCATCCACGCCTCCCAGTTCTGTGTCACCAGCAAACCTGCTGAGGGTACACTCTGCCCCATCATCCAAACCATTAGTGAAAATGTTGTACAGGAATTTTAACCCTAAGGATACACTGCTTATTATTGCTCTTCAGCTAGATTTCCATCAGTTTCCATCCCCTGGGCCATGATGTTCAGCCAGTTTTCAGTCCATCTCATTGCTTGTTCAGCCCATGCTTCAACAGCCTATGAGGTTCTCACGTGAGACAGTGTCAAAAACCTTATTGTTGTCCAGGTAAATCATACCCACTGCTCTCCTTCCATCTATCAGACCAGTGATTTTATTGTAGAAGTTCATTTCCTTGGTGTCAAGCATTACTTCCCCTGGGTGAAGTGATGTTGACTACTCCTTTAACACTCTTGTCTTTGATATACCTGGAAATGGTTTCTGGGATTTGTTACTCCATCACATTGCCAGGGATTGAGGTGAGGGCAACTGGACTGTAATTCCTGGAGTCCTCGTTCTTGGAGACAGGAGGGATATTTGCTTTTCTTCAGTCTTTGAGTACTTCTCCCAGTTGCCATGATCAAAGGTTATCAAAAGTGGCCTTGTGGTGACATCTACCTGTTCTTTCAGCACTTGTAGGTCATCATGGACTTGTAGGACATCAGGGCCTATAGACTTGTATAAATCCTGGTTGCCCAAGTATTTCTTGACTTCATCCTCTTCTACCAAGGATACATCTTCCTTGCTACAGATTTTCCCCATGATGTCTGGCAACTGGGGGTCCTGAAGGCCAGACTTGCTAGAATAGGCTGAGGTGAAGGCAGCATTTGGTACCTCTGCCTTTTCTGATACCCTCTGTCACAAGGGACTCTGCTTCATTCAGCTTCATTCAGCAGTGGGCCCACATTTGCACGCAAGTGCATGTGCAATAAAGCTCCTAAAAATGTCCATGGGCAGCATTTCTTGAGAATTCACCTTTGAAATAATTTACTCTATTAACATAAAGGCCTTGCTAGAAGCATTGTGTACTAGTAGAACTCTCTTCTGTTACTGTATTAACATAAGGGCCTTATTATAAATGAAACCATCTCATCTGTTACATTATAATCATGCTCCACATACTGTTATTGCTGCTGGGGATAGATCCAGCTGGTACTTATTATCTCAACAGATTCATTGTATAATAGGAAACTCCATGTACCTGTATCAGTTGACTATAACCTACTTTAGGAATAGAAAAAATATTGTCTATTTTAGTGGGAAGATATCCACTAAAATAAAAAAATAAAAGATGTTTTGAGAAAATGAGGTGATATTTTTAGGTTTCCTTTTTTTTTTTTTCTCCTCCTCACTGGCATATCTAGGATTTATTCGGGAATTTTACTATATATTTTTTTCTTTTTTTTTTTTTTGTGGAATAACATCAGCCAAATTTCAAGTGCCTTCAGTACATTGTATGTCTCTGCGTGCACAGCTTGCGATGTATACGTGGAAGCTGAGAATGTTTGCAGCTGCAAAACTGTCACATGTAGGTTTTAAAAATGCTGTAGTTATGTTTCAAAGTAATATTTATTAGCAGATTCATTCACAAGCCTGACAAAAAGCTTCTGCCTTCAAACAATGTACTTCTTAAAGTCATCATCTTAATGCTGGATAGTCTAATAATAAGTTTTCAATCCTAAAATATGAGGGTATTAAATAAATGAATAGAAATTGGTCTGTTTTAAGAAGAAAGGACTTCTCAGATGACAAGTTTCACACATCCAAAATAGGATGTAAAGCACTGCATCCTTTCTGCAGAATTATTAGACATTTTAATGAAAAACATTTGAGTTTGAATTTCTTTTTCATTAGAAAAAGTAGCTTTTTCTGCTTTTCCTTTCTGTGTGTCCCTTCCCACCCCTCAATGTGCAGCTCCCCAGTGTTACTTTAGCCAATCCAAGCTCCATCTTGGGCAAGCTGTTCTCACTTTGTGTTAGCACAGACATTTGATATGCCAGATACAGAAACTGGTATCACTAGAAGCAACTTCAGGGGAAAAAAAGTGTAGCTGGATCAGTTTCCAAGTGGTAACACAGCTGAACAAAAAGCAACATGTGGCCAGGGAGGACATGGTGCAGAGCAAAATGATCCCATTTTGGCAGATGCAGCCTTCACTCATCCTGTAATTCCTTATCACTCCAGGTTCTGTTATCTTTGTATGGTGACTGGCTGACTCACTGATGTATGGAAATACACAGCACAGCACTTGTCTGGTCCTGCCACCTCGTGCAGCTTTGTGGCCTGTCCCCAGGCCCAGGCAGGCAGTGCAGCCAGGTGTGCAGAGGAACATCGGGTTCTGTCTGTATTCCAGAGTCTGTTCGCTTCCCAGTCTTGTAAAATGCTGGTTTCGATTATGCCAAACTCGCGCTGCGGCCAAGCTGTTTGTTACAATAGCTTTTTCTGGAAATGATGTGACACTGCAAGTGGATCTTTAAAGAAGAATGAGAGAGGGAGAGGATAAATGGCTGCTGGATTAAACATGATGTTTACTTTCTCCATTTAGATATTAGATGCAAATGCAGGTGGTATATGCTAATATTAGTCTAGCTACTTTCCTTGTATGTCATCTGTGCTCTTTCCTGTATTTTACTTAAGCTGCCTGTGTGTACATATGACAACATATTGGTACTCTGTGTATGTATTTAGCAAGAGAGCCTCAGCGAATTTTTGATTCCATCTATGGTGTTTGTTCTAGGCATAAACTGAAGTTATGTTGTTAATACAAAGGCAAATGGCTCATCTTGCTTTCAGCAGAGAGGAAGTCCTGATTACACTTACATAAGGATCTGAAGGGGGTGAGTAAATGGTTCATAAAAGTGACTCTCAACTCATTAAAATAAGATACAATCCCACTGTAAATTGTATGATGAAAACAATGCTAAATTTAATAAACTCCCCTAACCCACTCTCAAAAAAAACCCCGAACCCACCACCACCAAAAAACCCCTGAACAATGAAAGCCCCAAACAAATCAACAAAAAACCCCCACCAAAATTCAACAGCCTCAAATTTCATTGATTTCTTGTTCTATCAAAAAAAAAGAAGGAAAAAAATTTTCCAAATAAGTTTGTTATCGGTGTATTGAAATGATCAGGTTCATTTTTAACAGAGGAAATACATTGTAAAGTACTCCCAGTTTTCTCCTTGGTAAAGAGATACTAAAGAGAGTAATAGTATTAGAGAGTTTAAAGATTTTTTTTTTTAAATTCTGTGAACAGCACAATTCAGTTCTCAGTTTCAGGTAGCTGGTTTCAAATTGGTTAACTTCAGCTTACTTTCTCAGAAGTTAAGAGCTAAACTCTGGTATCTAAGGAGATAGAGGAATGCAGTCAGTCATAACATTTAATATAACATCAAAACCCCAAGGTTTTGTCAGTAAAGTGTTAGGAGGAAATGCGAGGAAATATATTCTAAGGAGATGGGTGTCTGTGAAGAACATGGAGACTATCTTTAGTGAAAGCCCTCAAATGTGAAAGAAGACATTGGCATCCAAACACATTCACTGTTCTATGTCAGACTTTGTAACTTCTAGCAGTATCAAGAAGTTTAACTCAGTTGAAATTACATTTATTGCCAAACTGGGCACATTAACCTAATGTCAGTGCTATTTATCTTACAGAAGAGTTTACAGAGAGGGCCCACCTGGGGTCTGCAGCTGTGACACTTGATTTTGACCATAACTTAGAAGGTCTGCTCTGGGACAGAGTTAATGGGTAATGTTGTGCTGGTACCTGGCAACTGGGTTGACGGGGTCCCCATGGTAGCCGGCTGAAAGGGAATATTTCTTGGCATAATTTCAAAAGCAGGTTCATACCTCCTGAGGTCATACTTTTCTGTGTGTTTGTGTGTGTGTTGTAGAAGGTATTATTGACACCTGTGTCAGCAGGTTGAACATCATTGAAATAGTTCTTGGTGCCCATCTAACCCCCCCCAGAGAACTTCAGCAACAACAGCCACCTGTGCACCTGCAAGTCCCAGGCGGGAGGATCTGTGTATTCTTTGGTTGGACCTAAAAAGATTCAGTTGAAGGATGTTGTTGCAGTCATGCCAGAGAGAGGTAGCTGATGACTAGACTTAACATTTAACACAGTGGCTGTTTGAGCTAGGAGAGATGAAGAAGCATTTAATACTTTTGAGCTGGGTTTGTGTACAGTTGAAATTTATTCTCCTTCTCTAGGGCCTTTGAGCTTTCAGAAGGTAAAGTAATGATTGCTTTTTTTGGTCTCTGTGTATGTACACGTGTATGTATGTATGAGTTCTGAGTTTGATCTTCATTAGTACATCTCTTCTAGTGCTGCAGGTAATTCCATTCAGCCCTAAGATGCTTGAGATTTCTCTCTTAATAAATGTATATATATTTTAGGCAAAACGAACCACAACACACAAGGTAACTTTTAAGACCAGTTAATATAGTGTTAACAATTCTTCTTGGAAAATGAAGCTTAGTAATGTCTGTAGAATGAACAGAGACCTAGAATTCAAGTCTGAAATTATTTTCATTTGGAAACAGTTCTGGTCCACTGTTTTCTATTGGTTTTGATTATCCCGAGGTGGGGGGAGAGGGGTAGGGAACGACTTCAGGATTCGAAGCACAGGTTCTAGGAATGCGATGCACATCTAGAGAGCCGGTTTGGTTCTGTTTGGGTTTTTCCGAGCCGTTTGGAGTTTCCCTGCCGGTGGCCGCTCCTGCCGCTCCCGGCCGCGCTGCGCTGCGTGCCGCGGTGAGCGGGCGCCCCGCAGCGGTGGCTCGCGGGAACTGCAGAGCAGCTCTTCCCCAGGGGCCGGGGGACGCGTGGGAAACCCGCATGCACAGGACGCTGCAGCCCGAGGAGAGTTTAAGGACATGTACTAAAGCAGCGCGCGGCTCTGTAGATTACCACTTCTACAATCTAAACATCACCTCTTTCTGTAAGCCTTCAAATGCACGATCTGTAGGTAAGTTGCATATTAAAAGGCTTACAGCTGTCAACTGCTACACATAACATGGAGCATATGGTACAGTGGCTAGTACCTTCCCTAATTCTTTTTGCACTTAATTAAAAAAAAAAAAATCAAACCAAGACCTCGCATAATTTTGAACTATTTATGGTCTATATTATCTAATTGGGCAAGATAATATTCCAGGCTCACAGGCTTTTATCGTACATAGAGGTGCATTCTATGCACTGTGCAGTTTTAGTGCAAAACACTGATATAGCTAAACTCCAAACAGTGAGCCAGGGAGATTAGGTGATTAAGTGCTAACATTATTGTTTATCAAGTAACTGTCTGTGTCTGCTCTCCATTCAGACAGTTAATTCAAGCCCCTGTTTTCTTTGATGTAAGGTTAGGTGACTTTTAGATACCTACATTCAGGATCTCTGTCTGGAAGAGCTCCCACTCTTGGAGCTAAGTTCAGTTGTGCCTGCATCAGTATTTATTGGAGGTGCCATAGGGAATCCCATCTGGTCTCTGAAAGTCCGTGGATCTATGAAAGGTGTCTGGAACTGCAGTGAGCATGTGTGTACTGTCCTTGGACGCGAGCTGTGGGCAACTAAACTGAGTTCTAAATTTTTTCCCATCCGAAAGAGCTACTGCAAATACCAGTTTTTCTGTGACATGAACCTGTTTCTTTCTTTTTCTAGTCTTTTCCTAAATTTTTCATACCAGCCAAGAAACATTTTCTGAGTTATTCTTTGTTATGTCTGATATTCTAAATCAAGTTTTGATTTTAGAATACCAAAATAGTGAATGTTACATTAGCTGAGCTTTGTTGCTATTATATTGCAACACTGAAGTTCCAATGTTTCCACAAGCTTTACCGCTTAAATGTGTCCAAAGTGACCTAGAAACTTCTGATAACTGATTTGAACAGTCGATGCCTTGCTGTGTTGGAAGTAGAGACTGCAAGGATCCAGTGTTTCTGCAGACACAGACTGAGTTGACTGCATATGTAGACTATCAATATAGGGATATATTACCCTGAGTTATGCAAACATAATGTTCTGCTAGAAAATGTATTTACAAAGAAATAGCGTAAGTATCCTTACACTGTGATGAATCAGCATTGAATGCAAGTGATTTAACTTAAATTTCCCTTTTGAAAAAGGGTCTCTGGTGTGACACTGCTACATGTTTGTTATATAGTATTTATTGTGTGGCAGCACTCAGAAGATTCAGTTCAGAAGGGACTCCTTTGTAGCTTGAATGGTTATAAAAATATATACATAAAAGGACAATGTCTGGATGAAAAGGAATCTAATATTAAGGTCTGGATTTAAACAAAAGTTACTGGTCAGAAGCATGAATGCATCTGAGTAGGAGGGAGTTGGGTGTTCAAGGGCTAAGCTGATGCCAGTGTGCTAGTGCATTGGTGTGTGCTTTTTAGGTCAATCTGCTGGCTATCCCACATACTGTACTTTGCTTTGCATCCTGGAGCAGTCTCAAAGTGAGTGAAATGGATTCCTCTTGGGTGAAACACTGACAGAAATGCTCCAGGAACCATCTAATGTTCTCCAGACACAGATGGGGGTTCTGTTCATGAGGAAAAGTCCAAAATGAATAAACGGACAAACCCTAACCATGTCTGGTGTGGATGTTAGGTCCTCAAGACCAAGTAGTTTTCATTATAATTTTCCTCCTATTTTTCCACAGTGCCTCCTGGTAGTCTACTGTCATGCTGACACATGCTGTCATGCTCGATTGGTAAGTTGTGACTTCACAAAAGGTTGTTCTGGCTGACAGAGAATTACAGCAGCGCTTGGCAAGATGTGAACTCACCTGAAACTAGTTTTGGGTAAGTAGCCTGAAGCTTGAAGTTAGAGTGAAGAGGCAGGGAGGTATAGTGAGTGGGAGAGGGGACCCCTTTCAAATACTCTTTTCTAATTCACCTGAGCCTCCCTGTTCCAAATTAAAGCATTGTCACGGATTCAAAGTAGTGTATACAGGTTGGACAGAACTCTTCCCTCAGGAACTCATGTCAGATGAAAGAAACTTAAAAATAATTAAAATAGAGCCTACAAGAAAAAGAAAGATGTCTGTATCCTGAACTAGAGCAATATATTTTCAAGAATACGTCTGCAGTTAATCACCCTCTGCTCTTTCCACAAACAAATTAGACATTGATTTTTGGGGGAAAGATCTTGTTTGTATGTTCCACCTTAAATTAGTGATGTTTCAATCCTAAATGTTTTTTTGCTGGATTCAAGCAAATTGATTTTCACATGAATGATGTTCTGTGACAAAATAATAATGTATTAATAGTATCTTCCGTGTAACTAGCAATGATGTCATTACTGTAATAGGAAATCATAGTTAGGACTGAAGGCATACATCTACTATGAGTTAGTTATCATAGGAAAAATGAACATCTGAGAGATGTTACACTCCTTTTATTAAAGTGTCATCTTGTATCAAAAATAACTAATATTATAGGAGCCTTCATCATCTTGCATTGTAAATTTTCTGCTCATGACAAAATTAGTGAAAGGAAGATGACTACTCTTTTTTGTTTCTTCTATAGTTAATAGTCTTTAATGACATAAAATAACAATGTTGAAGACGCATGTCTCTACAGTATGGTAAAGTTTTCTGCACTGTTTCAGTGTAGTGTATCATCCTTACTTCCACAGATGCCTAAAATGGAGGATCAACACACTGCAATTCTAGAAAAACAAGAATGAAATCTTACAAGAGTGGCCACTGTTGGATTCTGTTATAACACTGAAAATGAGATCAGGTGTTAGATATTTGCTATGAAATCTAGCTCTCAGACCTTAGAGATGATGGGGTAGCAGCACTTTGTTGGTGTGTGGGTAGGCAAGTGAACGATTCTTCACTGCACCTAAGTATTGCCGCTATTCTGTGGCCTCTGGACCTACCCGGAACACACACAGAGTCATTCTCAAACTTTCAGCGCTCACTAAATCAGGAGAGAGCAGCCATGTGTGTTTGGGTTCTCCCACCTAATAGGAAAATACGTAATGGTAGGGACTGTTCCCTGTGTGTGCCACCAATGAGGCTGGAGTGTGGAGCAGTCTGTACTTTACAGACGTGTCCATAAGGAATTCTTTTAAGTATCCAGTAGCATCACCTCAAGCATCCTTCATCTGTGATTCTTGTTTCCCCATTAAGTTCCACAATTCCCCTCCTCTTCAGTATCCTTAGATATCCTTAGAGCTGAAGTGAAGGGTGTCTCACCACTAGCAGTTGCTGAGAGCTAAATTCACCAGCTCGCAGCACTGGTCTCTGCCTTCACTGAGCAGAAAAAGGCTAATTTGGTGGGTGATTCATACTGTCTCCTGAATTGCTTAAGGACAGGCCTTCTTTCTCTCAACTCCAGGAAGTCCGTAGATCAGCTAAATTAAGTGTTTCACTTAGGTAACATGAACTATTTTCTGTGCTGACAATGCTGCATTCAAGTTATTTATTTCAGATACCTACTTATTAATTGCATATTTTCATACAGATTTTTTTTTTTCTCTTTATTTCTAATAGCTCCCTCCCCTACATGGAACAATTGCTTCTCTAGCCTCAACAGAGAAAGCTAATTTCCACTGACTGAGCACTGACTAACACTGGAACATGAAAGGAATAAACAAGCAAAGTCTAAAAATGGGAAAATGTGGCAACAAGAACCTCTGCTGTTGAGATTCACTAAAATCTGGTGGGGGACCAGAAGGATGAGCTGTAAGTAGTTGCAGACAATTTTTTTCCTGTTACAGGACATGACTTTTAAGGGGAACGTGAGCCCTAGAGAAAATAGGTGGTTGGAAAGAGTTAACGAAAGGCCACTGGAAAGTTCAGAGCTACATTAGGTACCTACAAATCTGACAAGAAGACTTGGCATTGGAAACTCTAATTGAGAGGGCAGAATTATATTAGGGTCTAGGTAATTATGACACTGCAAAAATTCTTAAGACTTTCACACAAGCCAAAAATGCAGGCTAAACTGAACAATACACCTCATGTTTGATGCAAAAGGAAAAAAAAAAATGTTACCAGCAATAAGGTAGACAGAGAATTTTTTTGGTTTCGCACTGAAGAGAAAAAAGACCACAAATAACTTATGTGTTGTGATATTGTGTTTATTTTCTTGATATAAACTCACCAGATACTCTTACAATTAAATTAGTGATCATCTTAGTAAATTTTTTTTTGCCATATGTTATCTATTTTCCAGATGCTGCAATCTTTGACAACAGGACAGAGTTTGCTCAAACTGAATGCAGTAAACTGGTGGAAAAGTGAAGGTTTAGCCTTGAAGTTGCTTGAGCAAATCATCTCCAGTATAACAGAGTGTCCTGGTTCCAGGCAGGATAGAGGGTAGAGTTAATTTCTTCTCAGTAGCTGTTACAGTGCTGTATTTTGGATCCAGAATGAGAATGGTGTTGATAACACCATTTAGTTTTTTGCTAAGCCAAGTTTATCCTAAGTCAAGGACTTTTTTCCCTTGTCTCATGCCCTGAACACAAAAAGTCAGTCTGGGAGGGAGCATATCTGGAACTCAAACAGACCAAAGGAATATTACACACCATAGAATGTCATGCCTAGTATATAAACTGGAGGGAGTTACCTGAAAGGGGGGGGGCAGGATTTGGGTTCAGGAAGGGAGGTCTGGCATTGGCCAGCAGGTGCTGAACAATTGGTGGTTTTTTTCCCTTTTTATTATCATTGTTATTGTTACTTAGCATTATTATTGTATTTTTCTTTATTTTCAATTATTAATCTGTTCTTACCTCAACATACAAGTTTTACTTCTGTTGTCCTCCTGATTCTACTGGTGTCGGGGGGGGAAGAGAGGAGGGGTTGAGTGAGTGGCTGTGTGGTATTTCATCTCCAGCTGGGCTTAAAATAGCATGACACAGGCTATTGGGAAATGGTATCAGAATAATTAAGGTCATGCTAGCTAGGAAAGACAAGAAAATCACTCTGATCCACATTTAATATTGGTAAATTGCAGAGTAATATTAATGAAGCATAAGTTATGTGCTAATAATTTGGTTGCTACTTAGAGAGATGTCTGTTGGGACATGGAGGCATATGAAGGCCCAGATAAGGAAATCACCTCCAAACACCCCAAACACCCCTACCTAACAAAGCTTGGCATGATTTAGTGCGCAGGGAGTTCTTCCTATTTCATGAAAATAATGATGGGAATGCACTGTGCAATGAAGCACTGTGCAATTACCAAGATAGATGCAGAGCAACAACTCCTATAATTATGAAAGTTTTCATCCCCTAGAAATATGCAGTGCCTTTACTGACCCTCACAGAAAGAGGTAAGAATAAAAGGTTATGAGTGTTCTGGTTATCTGAGAAAGGAGCAGTTACTGCAGAGGCTGTCTGCACCCTGTCTTCTCTACAGCCAGACTGGATCTGGAATGACTTACACCTACTCTGAGTAAACTGGTGTCTACCTGACACTGCAAAGATACTTGCTTGATTTCTGGAAGCATTGTTCCCCCATTATCTGCATTAGTTGGTCTGGCAGCGTGCTGTGAGGGTGTCATTGCATTGCTTTTGGTGCTGGGCCTGGTTCGGGGATGCATGCACTGCCATCTTTTGTGCAGTGTCGGCACGCCTCGTGTGCAACTTCTGGGAGAGAAAGGCCAGGGCTGCCACAAGAAATAACCTTCAAAGTCCTATGAGTTTGACATCTAAAAAAAACCAGCTACATGTTTTGTAGAAATAAGCAATGCTTATTGAACTTGAGATAAGAGGGAGTAAAGCTGGTCAGATTTGGGCATTTTCCCCAAAAGGGCACCACCTTTGTCTGGGCAGTATTGACAGAGACAGATTAGAGCCAGTTCCATTACTGAACCACAGAATGCTGCAGCCAAGGTCTTGGGGAGCCGTCCCTGCTGTGACAGCCAAGCCTGCTGTACATTTGTTTTTCAAAGTGATATGTAAAAAGAACTGATCTCTCTCAGATAATTCAAGAACTCACGTGTAAGGACTGCAGAATGAAGGATCACGTTCTGCAACCTCAAACAAAATTATAGCTAAGATGTAGCTTTGGACCAGTGATGTCTGTCAGCACTGCTGCCTTGTAGATTTGCAGATATAGTTACCCTCACAATCATTTATTGTTCTTCTAATGCTGCTTTGGAATTGCTGCATATATCCATCCATTTGTATGTTCTTCTGTATATGGACATGCAATTATCTCAACCTTATTTGTATATTTGACTCTACCTTTTTGGGGCATATTTTTAAAGGAACATGTAGTGGTACTGAAATGTGAGAGAGCACGATAAAGAGAAACCCCAAAATGTTGCCTGCAATAGATCTGTGTCTGGTATGAAATAACTTTCTCTACAGTTGGAAGAGATGACTTTCTGTACCTACAGTTTTGGGGCAGAGCACAGCTGTAATTTGAAGGTATTTTATTCTTAGCTGAGTGTCACACTTTCTAAAAATGTATTGGAGAGAGGTCAATAGAGCCACTGTGCAATTTCAAAGAGAGGTTCTTTTTACAATGCATTTTGGAGGAGACACTGAAATAAATATTTGCAATCCAGCTTGGTAATTCCAAGCACCACTGTGTCACTCAGCAAAATGTTCAGTTGTGTGAGGGTTCTGCAACAGAGTGTGTGTTATTGAAGGTAGTTTATAGAGCAAACAATAGCTAGTGTCACTGTACAGTACTGCACACTAAATAAGTGAGGGGTGCCTTTGACTTCAGGTTTGCTTGGGTTCACAAAATAATTTTTTCATTTTAGTCTCAGCAGTCAGCTGTGAGACATGTTAGCTTCCTGGATAATGCATTCTCATTTCTTGATTCTAGGACCTGTGGGTGACTTGCTGACAGAGGATGTTATTGATTAAAATAACTTGCATGGTTTTTTGTGGTTTTTTTCCTTCTTGTCAAGCATTGTAAGGGTAAATGACTAAGCTAAGCTGGTGTCCTCACCAAAAACCTTCAAATAATTTCAGTCTGGTTTATGAGGAAATACAGTTGGTTCTACATAGTACGTCCTGTTCCTTTAATATTTTGTTATAATGGAAAAGCACACTATTACTGATGAAAATAGTTGTTTGGCACTGAAGACTTGCAGCACTTTTTAACAGGATGAAGTTAAACTCAAGCTACCTTGGGCAATAGCAAATTTGGTACTGATGTCCCCAAAAGTCCTCACTTTTTAAAAAGTGGTAGTGTGAAATGTGGGGAAAAAACCTAAACCTTGCAAGATATAAGATAAAGA
Source organism: Oriolus oriolus (assembly GCA_013400235.1). Lineage (NCBI taxonomy): Eukaryota > Metazoa > Chordata > Aves > Passeriformes > Corvidae > Oriolus > Oriolus oriolus. The sequence goes on from VXBT01007527.1 coordinate 923,372, forward strand.
TAAGTAATTTGTATAGCAAAGCTCCATACCTTTTGCCTAGGAAATGCGTGAAGAAAATATTCCTAATCCCACCTCAAAGACATTTTTAAAATATCCTTGAATGTGTCTCTGTCTTGCTTGTGTGCTCATATGCAAAGATGACCACAAAGGATGGTTAAAAGAGTTTAATAACTATTTCATCTTGACATACCATTTGAAATGAATCTCTTCTCTACCTGCTGAGTTCCTACTCATTCCTTCAGCCCTCTTTCTCAACAAGTGTGTGGTTTTACACCACCCCAGCTATATCTATCAATTGGAGACACTCAAGATGCAAACACCAAAATTCCTTCCCTTCTACCCTGTGGACGGGAGATGGGTAATTATGACACTGCAAAAATTCCGCAGCCATATCCTCGCACCATCTGGCTAGTGTTGGGAGAGCTGGTGACAACCGAATCAATGCAGGAGGGTGTAACACTCTGAGCTGCACAAGGAAGAAACCAAGAAAGTAATCCAAGGGATTTTGAACGACTGAGATTTTTCCAGGAGAGTGGTTGCCCACAAATTGCCTTACAGCAGGGCCTGTTCACTGGGTTGTGGTGAAAAAGGGAGGCTGATGCCACCACCTCACCCACGTGAGACAGGCCCTGGGCACTGAGGTGTAGGAACAAATTCGCCCAGCGAAACATCCGTGGCGGAGGGGCAGCGAGGGGCTGGGAGCTGCCAAGTGCCGGGCAAACACCCGAGGGAACAAGGCGCTGCCACGACGCCCACCAGGACCTGCCCGCTGCGGGGACCCCCGCAGGCCCAGGCCGGGCACGGCGCTTTGCCAGGGGGGGAGGTGCGGGGGCCGCTGCCATCCTGCCCTTCCTCCCGCCTCTGCCTGCGCCTGCGGCCCGCAGCGGGGCACGGTGCGTGTGCTCGCACGGCGCATTTAACCCCGTTCCGATGGCTTTGCCGGGCGCTGCAGGCTGCGGGGCCGCTGCTAGGTGGCGATGTGCCCCCAGGAACGGCGGCAGCTGCTGCGGGGAGGCCTCAGCACCGCCTCCCCCACCGCCCTCCGAGGCCTCCGGCGTGGCAGCCCCGCTGGTCGTGAGGTGCTGCTGGGCGGCTTCTGCGTCAAACTGTACACGCAGATAGATAAAAATACATACTGTTATATATTTACAATTTCTTTTAACTGCTCACATTAAATGGCAGGAGGTTTAGAATAGATTATTAGGAGGAAGCTCTCTGCTGTGAGGGTGGTGTGGCACTGGAGCAGGTTGCCCAGATAAGTTGTAGATGCCCCATCCCTGGAGGTGTTCAGGACCAGGTTGGATGGGGCTCTGAGCAACCTGGTCCAGTGAAATCTGTCACTGCTCATGGCAGGGGGATTGGAAGTAGATGATGGCTAAGGTCCCTTCCAACCCAAACCTTCCTATGATTCTGTGAGACCCTTTTTTGTTATATACCTGATTACGTGGTGAGGGGAACGGGACCCAAATCGATGCTCTACCTTAAGTTAACACACGGGTCATATTATGGGTGTGGGTGCCTCTGGAGCCAGGGTGCTACCAGGCTACCCCATCCAGTCCCAGCCTCTCTGTGCCACACATCAGGATGATTGGGAGCCAGCAGGAAGGGGCTTGTGGGCAAACTTTAATATAAAACTTAAAGCAAATACTGCCAGGGATAGGCTACTATTTTAGAGGCTGGTGAGTATTCCTGGGTTTTGTGTGGGGTTTTTTTTGCTTGGTTGGGTTTTAATTTTTTTTTTTTTAATTTAATGAAATAGGAACATGCTGCAAGATGTAAACCAAAGATGTCTCCATCTGCCTGCAAGCTTTGCATGTTGACAAGTGTGTTACCTTCAAAGTGCTTTTCAGTCTGGCTCTCCTCCTCTTTGTAAGAAAACCTTATGTTACTTGGCTGAACTCAAATTACCCTGTGCTAATTGATGTGCTGGAGGTAGCTGTTCTTCAAGAACAAGACAGAGTTCTGGGTTGAGAAAGCTTTGCTCTGTATAAACAAGTGGCATTTGTTATAAATGGTAACATGTTCCAACTTTTTGTTCTGAGCTAGATGTGCCAAGGATACATCCAATATTTTTTTTTATGCTGGTAATTGGGGGTGGAAGGGAAAATTCTTTTCATCTATCTGATCCTGATTGTTATTTACTCAGAAATGACAATTATTTTAAAGAGAATTAATTATGAGCCAGTCACAGAACTCTAGTTCAGTGCAGCTGGCTGGCGATGACTGGTTCAAAAGTAGTAATTATTACAGGTTTGAGACGAGAGCTGAAATGACCCATATGGTTAGTCCGATTAAATTGATCCAAAAGTCACCAGAAGCAGTGCTAATTCTCTGTTTCTGCTGGGTGCAGCAGTGCATTAATACCTGCAATGTCAGGGAACAGGTGCTAGTGAATCAGCTTGAGATGACAGAGCTACATCATAGCCATCCTGCTGTAGACTTGATAGACTTTTAAAGCACAGAGGCCCTGATGGTGAAAAGCTGAGAGGTTAAAACAGACACTGAATGAAATAGACTCCCTCTGCCAATCTGTGGCTAAGTGGTTATTGGCCCATACACCATAAAGGGATTAAACATGCTATAATAATAAACTGAGAAGAAGAATGACAGCAAGAAGAGACCCATTCAGAGTTGAAGCTGTCTGGAAAATAATCAGGACACAGTTTAAGTAGAGTTTTGTTTTCTGTCACGTCTGCAAGCATTATATTACAACAAACACCAAAATTGTTTGGTAGTAGTTTTATATGTGACTCTTTTTGGAGCACTTAAGGTACTCTGGCAGTGCTATCTGTACAAATGTGTTAGTGGAAGCTGCTTCTCTATGCTAAACATGTGACAGAAATGTTTAAAAGAAGTGAGGAAAAAAGCAAAAAATGTGTTTATGTGAAAATGTATTCGTGACTGCTAAATGTAGTAATGCTGAGGTTAAAAAGAATGCAGGAAGGACCTTTAAAACTGAAAACGATATGACCTAATTATCATAGATGCTGTGTCCTTTCTACAACTAAAGAATGCCATTATGCAAGCTTTTAAAGTTTGCCAAGTTGTTTCCAAAAAATTGGGCCCCTCATGGGAAAGAGCTGTAGTAATATCAGAGAATGCACCAGTCAGGAGTCTATGAGGTTGCAGTGAAGTGGTGGTGTAGCGTGTAAAGTCTGAGTTCATACATAATAATTTGGTGGAAAAGGACATCACAATACTTGACTGCCAACTAAAGAAGTATGTAGGTTCAGCCTGTGATCCCTTCTTAACTCTGCTAAATTACAGGATGGGGACTGTGAAGTGTAGTTTATCATCTGTGACATTTGTACAAATAGAAATTGAAAACAAAAAATGGCTCCATAATAAAGAAAAAACAAAACCAAAGAAAACAACAAATGTCTGCATGAGCAGGGAATTGCAGATATAGATTGAGGCAACAAAGGGAAATTAAACCAAACCTTGGTATTTTTTTGGGATCCTGGTTGCTACCCTTCATCCATAAAAATGGGACTAGAAGTACCTGCAATAGGAAAGAAAGGCTATGAACAGCAGGAGTGTCTTGAGATGTGGCCATTGGATTGAGTGAGGTTGTCATTCCAGACAGTCCAATGTTCAAAAGCAAGTTTCTGCAGATTCCAGAAGGAAAGAAGATAGGGGATATGAATTAGCTGGCCTGACCAAAGAATAGGCAACAGGCAGAGCAGTGTTAATTTGTGGAATGAATTATCTTGGTATCACCTGATAACTGTGATGCCCTTATGACAGGGAGATCACAAGAATGAAATTATCCACAAAGATACATTAAACATTCTTCTTAAGCTAACATATATGTATGTGTATTTCTGGCATTCAGATAAACACGTGGCATATACTGGTAGTTATTTCTTGTTACATTTGCGTGGGAAAGTAAGACAAAGCCAGCTGTCCCCCTAGGAGTTTATGGAACAAGCTGCTGATTATTGTGTGTCTACTTGTGTTGAACAGAGCTGTGTTAAAAGTCTGACATCAAGTGGAGCAGATCTCTCCTTGAATTAGATTTCTAAATTCTGCAGTGTGCACAAGACAGACCCATATGTGACTGATATAGGTATCATACCAGTCTGTCCTTTTTCAGGAGGACTAAATTCCAGAATAGTAATGCCTTTGTAAAAGTTTAATGTAAATTAGATGAGGCTGTCCAGTAAATTGCAATATACTTATATTTTAAACAATTACATTGGATAGTCTTTCTTCTATAGTCTTGTCCTCTGTACTCATTGCTTTAGAGCTTAGAAAATCAGCAATTACTCTATGCTGTTAATCCCATTTATTTCTCTATATACCTTACATTATAAATATTAAAAAAGCGTAATTTCCTGAAAAGTCGAAGTGAACAGATCTTGGTTGACAGGCTGTAATGACTTAAATTATCTTCTTGTCTGCAGCATTATCCTTGAAATGAAAGCAGTTAAAAAAGCATAATTTTGCCTAACTACTGTACAAATATTTTAGCAAATAAGGTCTTTACACCAAGAAATATCTGTTAAATGTATACTGATCTGGCAAAGACACCAAATCAAATGGAAGAGATAGGGAAGGCTGTTCAGAGAAAGGATTAAGTTATTCATCTCTGAATGGCGTTTCCATTACTGTGAAACTACTTGGAATGAAATGGGCAAATTGTTTTGTCTGAAGAAAAAATAGCTGCAGTGTGGTGGTAGCATTTGCTGAGGTTATTATGAGATGACTTTGATTTGAAAGAAGAGTGAAGAAGAGTTGGAAAGGAATTTTAATCAGTGCTAGCAGCAAAGACGACAGGACAGAATGGGATTCATACCCTGGGCAACAGGCACTTACATAGCTGGGCAAACTGAGTTCATTTCCTTGAGCATTGCTTTTCTCATCCTCTTTGCAGCCAGGCTGTGGCTATACCAGTCAGTGTTTGCCAGGTGCCACATACAGCCTTTCCAAACCTTCCGTGCTGGTCAGTGAGACTGGTAGTGCGCCGCACTTCCTGAACTGAGCATCGGCAAAAGAGGAAAGAGTTCAAAGAAGAGCAAAGGAGGGCTGTGCAAGGCAGGACTGCTTTGGATCAGATTGCATTATCACTGGTCATCCAAGCATGGAGCCAGGATTTGCACGGCATGGTTCGAAGACTATAGTGAGTGTTACGGGTAGTGGGAGAACCAAACGCCAGTGAAGGGAATGCGATTGGAATTATATCAGGGATAATACAGTGGTTGGTGCTATGTTCATTTCTTTTCCTTGAGGCATTGTAAAATAAGCTAGTTTGGGTTCAATTAACACTGTGAGTTTTATACAGAAATGAAACAGGCTGTGGTTCTGGAAAAGCCTGGAAGCTTCTCAGCCAAAAAAAGGTGTATCCTTCTATATTCTGCTGTGCAAGAAGACCAGTGTCCTGTGGAGAACAAGGGAGGGATTACTTTGAAATGCCAGATTGCTTCTCAGAAACCCCACTGATGATCTCATTGCTTTTATCACTGTTCAGAAAAATTGGGAAGGCTTGTTTTTGGTTTACTTGGTGTTTTCTGTTGGTTCTTTTTTCTTTTCTTTTCTTTCTTTTTCAAAAAAAAAAAAAAGTGGTACAGATCCAGTTACACAGAAGATGGAAATATATTTGATTTCCATTTCCTGGCTTTTGAATCTCTCCTGTACTTTTACCCTATTCAAGTGCATGTACCTGTCAAACAGGTTGGGATAGAAATATATCAATTTTTCACGGGGAAGCAAGTACCCTCGGAAAGAAATAGGCACAGTTGTCTCAGGATGTCATAGAATTAACTTTGAGACAGAGGAGTAATTTATCTTCCCCTTCTCCCACCACCCCCCGCTCCCAACAACAACAGTGTCAAGGAAAGTTTAGAAAATGGCTCAGTTTAGTAGTGTTGCCAAAAAGTGCATCTCTGTAGCAGTTCCATTTCGTCTGTTACTTCTCTGTCCTACATAAGAACCCTTCAATACCATGATGTTCTGATACATTCAGAGACACTGCTGTCTTGAGTCAAAGATATTTATATTTTTTAAGAATAAATAGTGTAAATTGAGTAAGTAGTGTAAATTTACTGTCAAGTAAAGAAGTCAGCAAATCTTGCTGTCTCTGTGAGCAGAGTGGGAGAGCCAGGCCACAACATATGACAGGTGGGGTAGAAGGGTGGTAGATAGTTAGTTGCTTACTGCATGAATTGGAGAGGACAGAGAGGGATGATGAATTTCAGAGAGAACATTTTTTCAGTGTAGAAAAAACCAGGAAAAAATTAATAAACCTAGATCATAATCCAGATATGCATGCTTGCCATCACAGGGCATCCACATGACTCCATTCTACTGTTTAGGGACAGCTTGTGCTAAGCACTTATTGCTGCCTCAGGACTTGCACCCAGAATGCTCTAGTGGCTTACCGTTATGCTTGCTATTATAAGTTGTGGAGCTTTTAAAATTTTTTACCTTTTTTAAAAGATAAAATTAGCCAGAAACAATATTTAAAGCAGCATGCAATAAAACGGTGAAATGAATTCAGTAATGTATATCTTCATTGGTAGATTCTATGTGCTACCATGAACCACTGCTGTTGAACAGTAGATTTTATCTATAAATATAAACATACAGTTGTTCAAGTTGTCCAAAACTAGCCAAGCAGGAATACAAATGGACTTACATTCCTGTGGCTGTGCTATACCGATAGTTCCTTGGAGTTTGTTTCCAGTATAATTCAGTATAATTTCTTGCATATTCTGATTAGAAATACTCTTTTTGTGCAGCAAATATTCTGCCAACTGTAATACTATCTTTACTAATGCTTATCTAAATTGTAATCCAAACACTGTAGCACGACAGACTTTTACACCGCAGACATACGAGTGTGTTTCAGTATTGTGTTCAGCATTCACTTAAGGTATCATTAAGGTACTTCAACCAGGGAACCATATATTGGATCATATTTTGACCCTGTAGAGAATAAATGTAAAATATATATGATGGACAGAAACACCACATTTATAGTCATACTTTTGGGAAGCAACAGAGCACCTCTTTATATACTTATTACTAAGCTAACTTTACGATATAGGTCTTCAGAACAGAGAAGGGTGAAAGATATCATTGTAGTTTATATAGCCTTGTTCACCTTCTGATGGGACAGGTAACAGTTGTATGTTTTATACTTGTGGACTTGGTTTATGAGGCCTAGTAGGTATAATTATTTTTATTTAATTTATTAATTTTAAAATTTATTTTAACTTATTAAATGTATTTGTATTATTTTTTATTATTTATTTAATTATTAATGATTGTAAGTTAAGTTATTTCAAAGATGCCAACTTCACCATCTGCAGAAGCAGCAAACTTCTGTCATCAAAGTGCTAAAAGGCAAGTTGTCAAGAATATAACCATCTATCTGCACTGCAGGCAAAACTGTGACTGGAAGCAGAGAATGTCAAGCTCACGCTCAGTTTCTCTAGGGCCGTGTTGTCTTCTTCCTTTTAATAGACCTTCTGTTCCCCATCTTTGTTGCTCTCCAGTGGTTCTACCAAAGTGTGCACATGCTTGATCAAGTAAGATGCCAGTGTTCAGTCTCCTAGCATCACAGCATTGTGACTTTCATTTCTGTTACTGATCAAAAGATGAATCACTCCAATTTCCCCTTAAAAGTATTTTTGTTGTGTTCCATCTCGTTGCTCTGCAAGTCTGCCTTAGCTAGCTGTTACTAGACATGCATTGACATTAAAACTTGAAAATCCCTCCTTTTCCGTCCTATTCTTGTCTGCTTTGGAGGTTCTTTATACATCGAACTGCTGATACATCTATACAATGCTTGCTCCCATTTTCAAGCAAATTCAGGACTCCAGTATTTTCAGGTTTTCACTATACATTACATATGCATATATGCTGTAAAGCCTTTTCAGCTGCTGTGTTCCTGCTGATCTCTAATCAGTTTCCTCTGATTTTTCCTGCATTGTGACAACATAACAGAATATTAGATTATAGTGGTGTAATGTTATACATACTAACATGAAAGCAGGTAAAACCTAGAGCTTTGCATAGCCAATATTCTTATATCTTTAAACCCAAACTTGATTTATTTTCAGAAGGCTGCATCAATGATTAAAACATTTTGAGTTCTTCCATAAGAAAATGCAAATAACTTTTTTAAAAGCAGACTTTCAAAAGATTCATACCTTTATGAATCAGACATTGTGCACTCTGGAGCAGTATATGAATAGATTAGATTCTTACTAGAAATTATGAAGTAAGTTGGACTGGCGAGCACTGCATCAGCATTTATAAATCTGAAGTCAGTATAGTGTTCACTATGTCAGACCTTGAGTTTGCTCTCTTCTTCTGTCTTTTATATATTCCAAGTTAAAATCTCCAAAACCACCAAAGCTCAAACATACAGAATAATTTTAGTGAGATAGGGGATCTCAAGACTGGAACTAGAATAGAGCCTGAATGAATGCTGCATTTGTTTTTTTGCCTTTCTCACAGGGTTTGCTCTGGTAATAAATCAGTCTTTGAACTGTGGAAAAAGCAAAGGCATAAAAATACATGTATACGTGAAAAAGAAGACAGTGACAATTTTATAGTTAGGGGTTTGTTTGAAAGCTGTCATTTCCAGGTTTAGATACTCAAAAGAATTGCTACTACCTACCATGTATTCAAAATAGCTATTCTTAATCTTTTTAAGTTTTCTCAGACTAGATTTGTGTTGTATGGAATCCTCTTGCAGACCCTACAGATATTATCACTGTATCTTTTTTCCAGTGTAGGTTTTACCCATTTACAGCCATTCTGTAACAGCTGTTATAGGTTCCCAGAGGTTCATTCTTGGATTTCTTTATATTTTTGCTTTGCTGTCACTAACCATTTTTACTACTTGGCTTGGACTTTTTTCCAAATAATGGAAACTTGTTGATTACCTTTGTATGGTCAGAAAAACCTGGCAGATCACTGTAAAGAGTATCCAGTGTGACACTCTCTTAAATACATGTATATATTTATGTACATATAATATACATATTTAAATGCATGGCTAGATTTTAAAACTAGGCAATCTTAGCCCAAGTGATACACATTTATGATAAGTGAACCTGACAAAAAGACTAGAGAGAAGGTACGGGGGAAAAGGCATACCCAAACCAAAAACTGAGCTTATTTAACCTCATTGGCTGAGAGAAGAAATATCGCATGAGCCTCGGTGTAACATGAGCCTTCTGAAAAGAAACAAGAATTTCAAAAGCTGCAGGGGATGGCAGAAATTCCAAGTGGCAGGCAAGAGTAAAGCAGAGCATGGATGGAAGTTAGGTGAAAGCAGGCCTCTCCACATTTGGTGTCATTCAGAAGGACTTCAACAGGTTGGAGAGATGGGCAGAGAAGAACCAACTGAAATTCAACAAAGGCAGGGTCCTGCCCCTGGGGAGGAATAATCCCCTGCACCAGCACAGGCTGGGGACTGACCTGCTGGAAAGCAGCTCTGCGGAGAAGGATCTGGGGATCCTGGTGGACACCAAGCTGTCCATGAGCCAGCCAGCCCTTGTGGCCAAGAGGCCAATGGTGTCCCGGGGTGCATTAGGAAGAGCATTCCAGAAGGTCAAGGGAGGTGATCCTGCCCCTCTGCTCAGCTCTGGTGATGCCACATCTGGAGTGCTGTGTCCAGTTCTTGGCTCCTCAGGACAAGAGAGACATGGAGCGGGTCCAGCCAAGGGTGACAAAGATCATGAAGGGCCTGGAGCATCTCTCTTGTGAGGAAAGGTTGAGGGAGCTGGGCCTGTTCAGCCTCACAAAGAGACAACTGAGAGGGGGCCTCACCAATGTCTGTCAGTATCTGAAGGGAGGGTGTCAGAGGATGGAGCCAGGCTCTGCTCAGTGGTGCTGAGCAATAGGACAAGAGGCCATGGGCAGAAACTGATGTCCTGGCAGTTCCACCTGAACATGAGGAAGAACTTCTTTACTGTGCAGGTGACTGAGCACTGGAACAGATTGTCCAGAAAGGTTGTGGAGTCTCCCTCACTGGAGATACTCAGGAACCATCTGGACACAATCCTTTGCCGTGTGCTCCAGGATGACCCTGCTTGAGCAGGGAGGTTGGACCAGATGTGACCCACACATCCTGTTGGTCCCTTCCAACCTTACCCGTTCTGGGATTCAGGCTTGTACATGTTCCTTGAGTAGGAATGGCATCACTCTTGGGAAAGAGATCCTGTAATAGTTAAATGATTCAGATAATAAATGATTCAGCAGTTTGGGATTGAGACAGCTGGTTTTTTTGGTTCAGTGAGTGAAATGAGGAAAAGAAAAGTAGGACAGGTACTGTCTCACAACAGTTTAAAAGCAAAATTTTTTGTCCGTGGTGAAAAAATGCAAAAAACCCCCAGAATAATTCACTTTCTCTTAGAAAATTATTCTGATTGTTCTGATTGATTGTAACCAACTTTTAAAGGGAAAACATACTCATTTTTTTCTAAGGTAAACCAAATTTCAAAAAGATATTAAGTATTTCTAAGCTATAAAGATATACCAAGCTTGACTTGAATTTACAAGGGCAAGAAGTTGAAACTTCTCTCAATTTTGTTCTAGAAATGCAGAATTATCAAGTTTCAATTGCTGCTTTTCAAGGCATTAAGAACACACCAGATGTCAGTCGAAGAAGCTGGAAGAAATTGAAGCATCTGGAAAATACTATTTAAAAACTACCTATCTGGCCTGCCTACTGTTGTCATGGAAGATCCCCTGTTGCTTCAGTGACCTCCACTTGGATGGCTGTGTGCTTATCTTGAAATACCCATTAAAATCAAGGGTGAGTCTGCAGAGGCCTGTAAGTTTGCAAGTGTAGTATTTACTGCCGCATTATTGGCTAAAATACCCCTTTAAAGTATGTGTGGCTAAAAAATAGATCAGTTTCTGAAAGCACCAGGTACAAAAGGTCTCAATTCATGCTTTCACCTTATTAAGGAATATAATCCAGAATGAGAGACAGCAGAAAAAATAGTCATCATGAAAGGTTAAAATGTTGCTTCCTCTCAGTGTGAGAGGGAGTGTGAGTTAGCCCTTTTTAGAACTTCAGGTTTACTCTTAATTTGTGATACAGCTTTTTTCTGCATTAAACAAAAGAGATGCGAAATCATTAATTGATATGGGGATAAACATTATTTTTTTCTTATAATATGTGCAAGATGACTGAAAGGATTAATTTTAATGCTGTAAAAGTGACACCAAAGTGTTTATTCTTCTGCCGGGTGGGATGATGTTTTCATTCAGTGGCAAGAAGAGGGTGACCTAATGCATTGATGGGATGGGAAGTCAATGCATCTGAGTGGAGGTCTGTACAGAATGGCTCTCTGCAGCCTTAACTGTTAATTAGTTCCAATACTGGTTCAGCAATCACAGCCATGTTTCGTGTGACCTCACTGGTGTGGCATCTGGGCAATTATCTTTGGGATAATGAGCCCCTTCATCCATAGCAGAACAACAGCATCTCCACTTGGCTTGCAAAAGATCAGAGCCAGTCTGCTTCTCATCAGGGTGCCTGCCATCCCCTTTGTATCACACCTTATTTCAAGCTTAACCTTTCACATCCTGCATTAATTGTTTTTAGATTAAAAATTAATGAATCAATTTTAACAGCATTGAGGGAGGTGTAGGGGGGCGGTCTGGGGTAGTGCTAATAAGCCCAAAGCATCATCTAAGAGGTAATTTAGATCTTAAATATTCCTGTCTGAGTTTTGAAATGAAAGAGAAACAACATTCCAGATCACTGGTTACAAATGATTGTAATCTTTTTAATCTATGGAGAACTGTAATTAGCAGAAAATATGATCCTTCCTCCTCAACAGTACAGTTTTAATGAAAATAATATTTACTAACTATTCATATAATGTACAAAAATTATAGAAACAGTCACAAAAAGACTACAATTTTTTAATATTTTTGTATTCCACACCATGGTGTGGAGCAAAGCCTTTAAAACATTTGACCCTTTAAGAGCTTTTTCTCTTATTTCAGTTTATTCTTAAAGGATAATGTGAACATTTGCTTGATTCCACTGAAATTATGGAACACGTCATGGCTAAATTTCTGTAAGGCTACTCTTTCATGTTTATTGATGAGTTATGAAACTTTTCCCTTGCTTAGAAGAGTACTTATAAAGACATGTTGTGATTTCACAAGGTGGGGCAATCAGTGCAGGAACATGACATGAATTGCTAATGTTTTGGATTGCTTTGTTTCAACAAAGCAGAAACAGGAAATACTTATTGAAACTTGAATTCTGTCTCCATCCCCTAGGTTTTGCAGACTTTATGTGCTTATACCTTTTCTCCTCCACCTGCCCATTGCAGTTAGGCTTCTGCAGTCTTTAATTAAGCTGAAGGAGAGCTGTAGTTTAATTTTCCTCATGTTCTGAGGCAAAGGTGCTGCTTCCAGCTAACAGTAGCTATTGAGTTTCCTTGAAATGGCAGCTAGAAAGTTACCCAATGCCTAATAAAAAGAGGGAATATCAAAATTTGTTCTGTTGTTCTCTTTTTTTTAATATAAGCTAATGCTATTAACTCATCATTGTGTTGTTTGACCTACAGAACATATCTTTGATGGCTCTGAAACTATCTTCCTTGTTTTTATTAACAAAGCCATCTTAAATTTCCTTTTATGTTCATTCAACTGTAACTCTCTACTTATGGTTTACCATGTCTTTGAACTGTATTGTAACTCTTGTTTCTTTTCTTTTGTATCAAAATAATCAAATACTATTCATTAATTTCCATTGTAACCCACAGACTTTTCATTATCACACTGAGAAGGTGAGAAACTAAGAGACTAACTTGTATGGGATATTTGCTTAAGAAAGTCAGAAAGAGATTTTTATGTTTTTATATATAAAATATATAAAATTCTAAGTTGCCCTGATCATCCTTCTTCGTGGCTTAAAAATTACTTTGAATTTCATCTAGTCAACTTTTATGAATGCAGTAAGTTGAAAAATCTGATATGGAGTTTAAATGACACAAGTAGCTCAAAGGCAAGGTATTTAACCTCAGAAGTTACCTCTGTTGGTAACAACGGAGCTTTCTCACTTGTTTGCGTGGTGTGTCGTGAGGGATGACAGCAATGTTTTGAGAAAGGCATATGTCATGCTGGACTCTGTACCTCATCAGCCTGTACTGACGCCATCTGATGGCTTTCTCTCAGAACACGTTGCCTTTTATTTTGGATACCTGCTGAATGCAGCTCCTGTTACTGTGCCTAAATAGCCATTTCCTGCATTAATTATCATCCGCGCCATTCCTCTGTTGATCCATTCCTGTGTTCAGTTTGCCCTTTCAAGTGCTGCCCTTGCTTTGATGAGAGAAAAATAAAAAAGTCTACAGTTTCTTACAGCCGCTCTTCCTTTTCGGTGCATAAGCAATTTAGTATACAGGCTCTTTTGCCATTAAAATTCCCATTATGAATCTTTATGAGACATCACAAATGTGCAGAGTGCAAATACAAGAGCATAGTTCAATCAGCAAAGGTTAATGAAGGCAGCCTGTTAGTATCCTGCTGGGTTTGTTGTTGAATGCATTGTAGCAATGCTTGGAGGCTTTGCTTTCAAGGGAGCCCCAGTACAGTAAGGCAGGGAATGCACCATATGTGGACAGAGGAATGGAGAATGCTTTAAGTTCACAGATAAGACTGAAAAAAGAGTTGTAATTAGATGACTAAATAATAAAAAAAAAATTTAAACAGCTTGCAAGGACCATTCAAAAGGGTTCGGTTCTCTTTACTTTGCTAAGGTGGATATGGAAACGGGAAAGTTATTAAGCACATGGTACAGGCTGAAGTACTTCTCTCCTCCTTTTGTATTTTATCAGAGGCAAGTGCTCCTCTTTGCAGCCAGGCCAAATTTAAGAGTTTGGGTGTTGGTAAAGTAATTTGAAGGTCATTAAGGCCCAGGGTCTAACTGCTTTGTGTACCAGTCTGCTGAAAGTTGCTAGACAACACAGCACATACGCCGAATTTGCTCAAAGTGTTCTGGTCATTGCAGATGGGCAAAACCTGCTTTTGATTCTAGAGGCTGTTTTGGTACTGAAGGTATTTCTGAGGGGTGAGCTAAAGAGTAAGTTGCTTGCTTTATAGCAAATGACATCTGTATGCCAGGGACAGGTCTGTCAAGCCTCTTTTTGGAGCTGACTGGCAACCAGTGCTATTTTAAATAAATCTTTTACATCTCTGAGTGTTGACATATGCAGGGTTAAATATTAGCATTTTATAACATTGCCAGCCCAGGAGCTCCAGCCTCACAATTCAAACACTAAAGTGATGAAGTGTAATTATTAAGTTTGTTAAATCTGCATTGATATTGAAACTTGAAGAGTTCTATTTTCCAGATTTCTCTGTATTTTGACAAGAAGGGCTTGAAACACACTGCTGAAAACCCCAAAGGAAAATCAGATTCTTCTGTAGCTGATCCACTTCAGCTGGAGAGTAATAAAAATGTCAGAGAGAGCATGACCTGTTGATGCTGAAGATACCAAATCTTTCTGAGGGAGAGAGGTTTTTGAGGGAAATATTTTTTATTATGGTGCCAATATTCTGGAGTCTGGAGATATCCTTCTCATGTTAGAGTTATCTCCTGCCACAACGTGTAAAATGGACAGTTTGTGCCACATGGCTTAAACGTGGGGCATTACCAAATGCTGTTGCAGGATGACTGATAAAAAAAGAGACAGCAGAGCTAAAAGGACTATTTTGAGAAATGTGTTAAATGTAGCAAGAAGTCGTGTGATTTGGAATCTCTTCCTGTGGTATAGCATGCGAATGATTTTAAATGCCTGTGGCTATGCATGTTTTAATATGAGATTAGTGTTATGTTCCTGTTCCGTTTTCTAGTTATATTAGGATGTGCTTAAAGTATGGGAGAAACAATATAAGTCTTTCCTGAGAATGACTTTAAGCTTAGACAGTTCTGACACTTGAGAGGTAGCAAACACATTTATAAAGAAACTACTCGAGTCAATGGCTTGTGAAGGATGTTAACATAAGTTAATGTCATCTGGAAAACAACAATTAGATGAAGATGGAGAAAATAAAAAATGGTGTTGCATAACTTTAATAGATATTATTTGTCCATGACTAAAAGTTTAAGCAGTATCCTGGTTTCCTGAAAAGTTACCTTTATTTAAATTTCAAGAAAGTGAACATTTACTGAATATTGTAAAATACAGTAAATAATTTTCTGCTTAAAAAGTCACATGCAAGTTCACGTGAGCTTAACAGGCTTGAAAGTTGCTCTCTCTTGAGGCACATTGCAGGTACGTGTGGAACCACAAATGTAATTATTTTGTTTTTTCAGATTAGTTTCTTCTCTATCCACTTCTTGGATCCTCATTGTCAAGGAAGGTTGAATAGTTTTTCACCACTCCTTTTCCTTCAAGTGGATATCTGCAATTCTTTAGTTTTTGTGACATATCAACATGTAGAAATTTAAGAACCTAACCTTCCCTACCTTGACTACTGAGTAACTCCTGTCCAGCTGATGCACTTCAAACCACAGGAGTTTTTGATTATGTGGAGTGCTGATCCCTGCTGAACATTCTGCTAGTTAGGTCTGATGGCATTTACAGTATAGTAAAGCTCCAGCAAAACCCACCAAGTTTTACGTATTATTTGCTTGTTTGCAGAGACAAGACAGGCTTGTAACTATGTTACACGCTGCTGATTGTTTCTTTTATGCTCTCATGTTCTCCAGTCAAGAATTTCAAATTAATACTTGAAAAACAACTATAAGTTACCCTCACAGTTCCTAGAAATTTAACAGGGTGTAATAGAAAATAAAGCATGTATGCAAGAGCATGAGTTACGACACTTATAGGAACCATAACTTTGTATTTCCTGACTTTTGAGTGTTAAAAGGGGCAGTAAATTCCTAATTGTACTAGCATTAATATAGTTTAGTGCATCAAATACCTTTCCTGGCCCTCGCACATTTTTCTTCCAGACCCAAACACCAATTTCACTGGGTTTTTTTGCAGGGAGATAAAAACCCCCTTAGTATATGCATAGGATCAGTTGATTCTTGCTCTACCTGAGTTAACAAATCCAGATGACTTTAGATAAAATAACCTTCAGTATTCTGCTTAGTTCACACAGCAGGAATAAAAGAGAAGGTGACAGTATTATTCAGTTGTGGGTGCTTGTTAAACAATGGGGAATGCAGAAACTTCTAAATAAAACAAATCATGCTTGTAGGCATAAAAATTGGAAAAAAAGAGTTTAAATAAAGCAATGCTGCTTCTATTTAATACGGAGGTGATTTCACAGTGCTGTAATAACAATTTAGAAGTTAATGGAGACCTGAAAACAAGGGGTTGTTTCAAACTTAACATGGTTTACTCTCTGAATAGATTATTGCCAATTCTGAGCAGTAACTGTTAGCAGAAAAGAAAGCTGTGTCACTCTGAAAGGCTTTATCTGAAATATATTAAAAATTAAGATACTTGATGAGATCATGGTTGGCCTGGAATGGAATACTGCTTCTGGGAGAGTCTGGAGTTTTGACCTTGATACTGGTGAACATTTTCTTGTTTAATTCCTTGAGCTGAAATGAAAAAAAAAAAGTTTGAAACCAGGGGAGTGGAGAACAATATCTTGGGCTTTCATGAAGCCTTTAACTGTCTCTAAACCATTGGTGTAGGGCTGTAAAAGGGAGACTTAAAAAATAAGCCTCACCAATTTATTTTCTGAAATACTGGCAGAGATGGCTGTAGAATTCCCCATTCAAATTATCATCCTGGAAATATAGCAAAAGAGTATAAAAGTATTCAGCCTTCTTAATAATTGTAAGGGCATTCAAATTTCTTGGGGTTTTTTTGCTGGTTGGTTGGGTTTTTTTCTCTGTTTTGTACAGCATCCTACCAGTTTCAAGGTAGAAAGACTATATTTTGTTTTGTCCTGTAAATATTTATATTTGGCCATCTTGATTACAGGTGGTCACAGTGGTCAGAGACAAAAATTCTAGGCTGAAGCGAGAAATTATGTCCCTAGTTCAGAATATTTTTTAATATGGAGAAAGAATTGTAGCTAAAGAAAGATAATGCACTGCAGAGTACTGTGTGGTAGTATTTTGTATGTTGTAGGTTCAGTAATTCTGGTAACCATTTATTCTGTTAAGTCCATTTCATTTTATTGCATCTTCTTAATTTTGCTGCTTCTAGCACTTGTGCTTAGTGGACTGATGCAGAATTGACAAAATGCTTATCATTCTGGCAGCTGATAATCACATTTGTTAGGAACCACGATCATAGAGCTCAGACACACAATTATGCAGGATATCTTCATTCTATGGACTTTCATTTTATTATGGAGTTACTCTTGCTACTCCGATTGTTAACATTAAGCTTCGTTTTTCACTTTAATTTTATAAGTTTTGTGCAACTAAATCAGCATATTTTACCTAGATTCATAGAATTCCTTGTGTATAGATTCAGTGTGTTTCACAGAATCATAGAATGGTTTGGGTTGGAAGGGATCTTGAAGAGGCCGGGGACTGAGGGAATGAAGAGGATGTGGAGGAGGAATGGGTAGAGGGCCCCACTGCGTACAGATCCACACAGAACTGGGTGCCAGTTGAACAGCCTGTTATGGAGATTATATGGTGTAGGTAAAAGATGAACGATTGCTATACATATATTTGTAGTTGCTTTGCCTGTATTAGGTTATTAACTGTAGTTATTTTTGAATAAACCCATGGAAACAGCAAAGGCAGTTTAATCAGCCACCACTTTGAGTGGTTCTGTTGATAGAAGGAGGTGAGCAGGAGACTGAACAGGGCTTGGAGATACTAGTAGGTTACTTTCCCTGTAAAGGCCCTTATATGGCTGCGTGGAAGATTCATATATTAGGACAAGTATTGCTTTTGGAAAATCAAATTTGTAATCAGATTTATGTCACCAGATGTCTTCACTGAAGGGTGTAAGCAAATGTGTCCTTTTACTGAAATTTCTCTATATTTGCAACTGCGTATCTATGTGCATTTTTGTTTGTTTTATCTAGGAAGATTGGTGATTTGTCAAACACAGCTTGTTGTGAAATTACTAGTGTTACATCTTGTATCTCTTTACATTAAGAAAATAGCAGAAATAACATTGATTGTTGTGAATTCCAAATATGCTTTATGGGAAAAAATTTAATTACTCTAAATTTTAAGTTTATGGAGCTGTAAAACTGTGTAGCTGCTAAGATCATCTATGATTGTTGCTGGCAAAGTTTATTATGCTCTATATTTGATGGTACAATATGCTGTTAAATTTTCCCTTCATGCATATGCCTCTGCCTGCATAGCATGCCAAATAATGTATCGTAGAATATTGAACAACTTGAGGAACTTTGGGGATGAAACTTGGTGGTAGTAGTAGTTTTGAATTATATTGCGTGAAGTTTTGTCCATAATTCTGAAGTGTGCCAAAATATTGTCACATGCTGAATTTGTGCAGGGACTAATTGACTAGAGAGCTTATGTAATAGTGGGTAGTTTTGTGCTCCAGCAGAAACGTTACAAATACGGTGTCTTGTAATGTGTAAACTGTTCTGAGGGCTAAACAGCGACTGTTCTTTCTATTGGGATAATTATTTCCTGGGATAGCTACAGTTATGAAGGGATTGATACACTGTGCTGTATCAGCCTAGATTGGTTAGCAGCTGCCTTATGTCCTCTTCTGCTTTGACAAGAATTGTGACATGCAGTCTTGCAGCATGGTCGTGTTGCCCAATATCCAAGTTGCTCTGTATCCTACTAATGGGAATCTCACCTTGCTAAACTGGGGGAATACTTATGGCAATATTATCTGGCCATGAGTTTTTGAAACTGGTGATACCGTGGGGCAAAAGAGAAAAGGAATCCCATGCTGTTGCTAGTATACTTTGTGCAGTTTGGGACTTCTCGCCGATGCATTTTCGTTTGGACAACACTCTCAGGGCACATGGTGTGACTCTTGGGGATGGTCGTGTGCAGGGCCCGGAGTTGGGCTTGATCATCCTTGTGGGTCCCTTCCAATTTGATATATTCTGTAATTCTGTGATCTTTTTTAGGGTGCACATGGTGCCCATGCAGCCATATAGTCCATCCCTGACAATGGATTTTTGAAGCTGCTTCTTTGCCAGCAGAAGCAGGAAATGGAAATCTATGTGGAGTCACTGTTTGAAGAAATGGCATTTCCTGTTCTCCGTGGTTCCTGTGGAAGCAGATGTGAATATATGCCAGCATGCAGGCCTCCCCAGTAAGTAGGCATATTCATATTGCCTATTTCAGTGCTGAAGAAGTTGAGTGAATCAAGGTAGTTGATTTGCTTACTTGGGTCTTAGATATCTGAGTTTGTGAGAAGAGCAAAGATTGGCAGATAAGAATTTTGTAAAAAATAAGATATGGTCTCCACCGCAAGTAGAACTTCAAGGTGTGAAAAGGGGTGTTCATGTACGCTACGCCTTTGCTGAACTTTTTGCACTGGAGTAGGGATTTGACACAGCTGCCTGAAGAGGTTTTGATTTCAGCTTAGCATTAAAATCAAATTGATCAGGATTCTGATTATGGTGACATTTATGAAACAAACACCATTTTGAACTAGGAATTGTTACTTAATTCTTTGCTATGTGGCTCCAAATTTATGTCCTTCCTGGGATTTTGTGAACTTAAATGATGTTAAAAATTGCAAAACATTATTTTTTCTTTTTTTCTCTAGTCAAAGGTGAGGGGAATATTTTTCTCTACAGATTTCCTTGCCCTGGGTCAAAATTCTGTTGTTCTGTAAGCAAATATGCTTCTCTATAGATGGTGAGTTTAACGAGAGACTCACTAAGAAAGACATAGTACTTCCCTGAGGCAACTAACACCTGCTGATAATTTGATCATAAGGAAGAGAGCTGAGCTTGATTATAGTCCTAGAGAAATATAACCTAGTTATTCAGAAATATCTTGTAATATCTGCTTCTTGTAATATTTTTACGTTAATGGGCTATTAAAACTGTTCAAAAAAGCCTATCACAGGTCTAATATATTTTTGGTAATCACAGGCATTTAAAGAAAAAACCAAAATACTTTAAAAGATGCTTTCAGTTGAACTTTAATGTTATTTTCATATAGGCTTTAAGTTATTCTATTTTATATTGTTCTAAGTTAGGATCAATTTAAGAACATTATTGCAATACACATAGCAATGTATGAAAACATGAAAACTGATCTTCCTCTTTCCACCTCCAACAGTTAGTAGAGAGGTTTCTGTAAAAGTGGTCACCTAATGTAAGTATTTTGAGCTAGGTGAGTGCCTACAGCAGCAAAAGGACTTGAGAGATAAGACTGCATTTAAATAAACTCATTATTGAAAAAGGTGAGAAGTAATAAACAAGAATTTCAACTATGAAAGTATGTGTAGGAATTAATACAGATATGAGAAACAGATAATGTCATATTATTGTCCATTTATCTATAACAAGGTTTTGCCTCTATTTCTGATGTTACTTATCATTTTAAACTCAGTGTTTTGAGAACAGCTGAAGCATAATAATCCAATTAAAACTGGTTTTGTGATATAGAATACTTATTTCCTTTGAAAAATAGCTACCTGGATTTTCATGTCATGTGCTTTTTAGTTTAGTCTGATTTCTCCTGCATTTTAAGTAAAAGTTTGCATTGTAATAAAGGTGAATGTCAGCAGTGAGGTGAGTGTTCTAAGAATCATACATTGTTTAGGTTGGAAAAATCTTTAAGGTCATGGAGTTCAACTTAACCTACCACTGGATTTCATGCAACCATGGGGTCTGGACTAATTGACAATGAACTGAAGATTGTATTTATTATGAATTCAGAAGTCAGAATCACACTAAGTGCTTTTTGACTACTGTAGAGATGGTCTGTAACTCAAATCTAATTGCTTGCAGGCATTTTTTTAATTACTGAAAATGACATTTGTGAAGTAGTGGAAAAGACCTGAAATGTGGAGAGAATTTGGCCAGTAGCTCTTGCAAGGGAAAAAAAAGGATTAGATTTGGAGAAATATGAATCTTTAATTTTAGCATTTTTTAAAGTACGGCTTTTTCCCTTTCCATGAATATGCAACTATTCAGAAAATGTAAAAAATTATAGTAAAAATCCAAAATTATGGAATAGAATTTTCTCTTAAGCCTTCCCCTTTAATAAATTATCATAATGCAGCAATCTTCTGAAGGTGAGGAAAATAAAAAAAGATGTTTGTTATTTAACTTGCATAGCTAGGAATCAAGGAGTGAAGTTAAAGGAAAAGACAGAAAAGGAAATATAATGAAATTAAATGAAATGGAAAAAAAAGAAAATTCTGGCATGAAGTGGCAGCAATGAAATGGAATGGAATGAAACAAAGTGCAGAGAAATGGATGGAAACGGGATGAAATGATACTCAGTGAAATATTGAGATTTCATTTCTTTTTATGAAATTATTCGTTTCATGGAAGGAATGAAGTGAGGAAGGACTGAGAGAAGTTAAATGAAAAGACAGAAAAGGAAATATAATGAAATTAATTTTTAAAAAATGAAAATACTTAGGAGAAGTTAAATTACTGGAATGGAATTGGATGAAATGAAGTGCCAGGAAACTAACTGAAATTTAATCAAATGATACTTATTGAAATCTTGAAATTTCATTTCCGTTCATGAAATGAAGAATTTTCCTCACGGCAGGGTGCTGACATTGCCGGCTCCACACTTTTTGATCTGTGCCACCTATGGCAATGAGGACCTCTGTGCCGAGCTGCCGTTAGGGTTAGGGTTAGCCTTGAGAGAGGAGAAGAGCCTAGAGCTCCAGGAGCACTGGGGCTGGAAGAGACCTGGAAAGGTATCCTGGAAAGGTATCCTGGAAAGGCCCCGACATTGTTGCACCTAAATCTGAGGTGCCCAGCACATGGGTAGTGCAAAGAGGTGAGGTGTGGAGGGAGCAATGCTGGGACAGTGCCGTGATCCCCTTGGCATGTCTTTTGTAGCTGCAGTGTCCCTGGAGCTCTGGGCTTTTTGGTTTGCTGAATCCTAACCCTAAGTGTAAGCCTAACCCTAAGCAGAGCAGTAAAACCAGCCTTGTCTCAGTTTAGAGGCACGTTTAGGAGAAGACACTCTGGAATGAGTTGTCTCCTCTAAAAAC